>JABAYD010069388.1:0-10816 GCA_014822095.1 Diplotaxis tenuifolia | reverse complement strand
CACTTCCTATGGATGGTTTGAGGAGTAATATTTTTTACGTGTTCGATTTATCAAACTAACATCCTGATAGTTTAGCTTTCAACAGAAATCGAATCGTGACCAGCGTGGACACACTCATGTGAAGCCACAGAATTTAAAATCTAAGTAGTTTCAGAATCAACAACCATGGTAATGGCTACAATTGTATCTTTGTCACATGTGATCGGCTCTCATGCACATGCAATAGTAAACATTTCTAGTAAAATTGTTTTAATCGTTTCCACCAAATAATATTTTTATAGTCAACCTTCAAACTTAACATAAACCCATTAGTATACACTGGCTTCAACCATGCATGTTTTTCTCACAATATGTTCCCATGATTAAGAGATAAGTAGGTAATTAGCAAATGGACTTAATTTAGTGGGCAGATTAATCTGGTTCAGGCCATATAGTTAAAAAAATATTATGATTAAACAAAAGAGGGGAAATGTATAGAGTAGACTAAAGAGGCACCGAGGGTCAAAGAAGCAAGTTTAGATGACATGATGTGCATGGCGTGAGACTCTGAGAGACATGCACTCATCACGTGCTTGCATGTGTGTCTCTTTGCTTTCTATCTCTTTGTTTTTTTTTTTTTGGCTTAGCTAATGTAAAACAGATAATCCCCAATTCATAATTGTTTTTTAAATCTTAGCTAATCAGTTTCACATTATTAATTTGGCACGTAAATATGAAAAGGAGTAAATGACTCGTATCCGGTGCCATTTTTGCCTTGAATCTTTCATCACTTAAATTTAATAGTGCAAAGTTAGATTCTTAATTTTAATCATATTAACAACCATCTATAAAAAAAATCACAAGTATATGTAAATATACCATGCATCTACATGTATATTTTTTTTTTATCACATCAAGAAAATGGAATAAAATAAACATTCTTATTTCTTAAATTTTTCGACCATTCTTTTTTATTTTAATCTTTCATTTTATTTTTGTATTAAATTATCGTTTTAGATTAAATATGTGGCCATGAATACTTGTTTTTTTTCATTAAAATGTTAAATTTATTTATCAACAAAAAAATAGTTTACGAGTTTTAAAATTTGGAGTAGGAGAACATCAGCTTAAGGATACTTGTGATTCGCCTTACATGAGTAAACGTGATAAGTGTTTTCAAGAGTAAATAAAATAAAACAAATAATTAAACTATTAACTTGAAAATTAAAACTTCTTTCTAAACCAACTAAAATGATTTATGAACATTCCTTCTATTGTCTTATAGTGACTTTTAGGTCGGCTCTATTCTGGTAATGGTTAGAAAAGCAGAACATGCGAATGTTCTTTTAAATGGATATTTTCACGAAAAAAAATACATTTTTTTTGTCAAGCCGAAAAAGAATACATTAATTTTTTTTTTTTGGGAGTGCTTTTAGGCTTTCCCTTTATCCAACGCATCATATCTTTCTTGTCCTCTTTCCAACAATGCATCATATCTTAAACCTTGAACATTCGTTAGGTAAAAGTAAAATCAACTTGTATCAACTTTTTCTGGTGCATATAATTCCAGTAAATAAAGTTCTTTTGATTTATATTTATTATAGGATGGCATTGAGTCTTTTTATTGCATTTGTTTATTTATTTATTGCTAACTTTTGAGTATTGCACTAACATAT
This sequence comes from Diplotaxis tenuifolia, assembly GCA_014822095.1. Lineage (NCBI taxonomy): Eukaryota > Viridiplantae > Streptophyta > Magnoliopsida > Brassicales > Brassicaceae > Diplotaxis > Diplotaxis tenuifolia. Next base: position 9,161 of record JABAYD010069388.1, on the reverse strand, counting down.
CTTAAAATTTTAAGTATACATATCCGTTGGACCTGAGATGCAATTTATCGTACTTGCAAACAATCTGAGATTTTTTTGCTAAATAAACTGTAATAGATCTCGATACGCACTACCGTGCAAGTTTTTTATATTTTTTTTAGGTTACACAATAAAATTTATAATATATTAATATAATTGGATGTTATATATTATTTAATTTTCTAATAACATTTATGTGGCTCATGATATTATTACTATAAATTTATGAATTTTTATTTTTGTAACATTTTTTTCATAACATTATTATGTAACAATAATAATTGTTACATAATTTACTTATTTTTTATTTCTAAATTTGAAATATATGTGAAAATTAAATAAGTTTGGCATACATAATAGAGAAGCTAATTTTTTTTTGGGTTGCTGTTGAAATTATTTAACATAGCTTTTAACTTTGTTATAAATAAAAAATGAATTAAATATATTTAGAAAATATATTTATAAGATTCAGAAGATTTTTTTTAAAAAGATGTTAGAATTTTCAAAAATTTTGGTTTATTTCAAATAAAATTAAAGATGTGAAAAGATATTATAATTATGTCATCCAAAATTTAATAAACTTTCTAGAAATGATCCAAATTAAAAAATCACACATGAAATAAATCATGACTTCTATTTTATAGTATAGATAAATCTATTAAATGTATGTTAAAAATGATATATGTAATTATGTTACATAATTGACTTATTTAAAGCTATAATTTATAAGTGATATAAATTAAAAAAAATCACACATAAAATAAAATACTTCACGACTTATCTGTTGAATAGATAATATATTTTTACTTTTAAATATGAAATAGAAATGAAAATATCTTTCTAATAAAATCTTGGAAAATGCATTTTTGAAAATTAATCAATTTAAATTATTATTACTAATAAATCCATAGAAGTGCTTGGTTTTAAACCAGGTGTTGATCATCTTTTTCATATAGTATAATATGTGCTTGGTTATATGCCTATAATTTATGATTTATGTAAGTAGAAATTATAAACTATCATATAGCTGCTTTATGCGATTGTTATGTGATACAAATCGAATACTTTTCTCTCTGACGGCGATGGCGATGAAGCTTCTCTAGGGTTTCGATGGTTTTTTGCGATTGGGATCCAGGATTACAGGGCTCGGGAAAGGAAATCTATGGAAAACATGAGGTATCTGCAGTAATATCGAGGAAGGTTACGGATGCTACTCAGTGGGATCTGCAAGATCTCGGAGGAGATGTCTATCACAGGGTTGGGGGCTTACGGATATTGGTTAATAGAAAGAAAATATCATGGGAGATATGGCTATATCATTCTCATGATAATCGAAAAGGGAATCTGGAATCTGGTCATCATTAAGACCATATCAAATAATTTTCAAGGTAATATTCGAATTACAAGGGGGGGGGAGATCGAGTTTACTCCAATCTCATTTCAACAAAGGAAACTGGGGATTAATCTGGGGATCTGACGGGATTGGGAGGGATGATATTCGCTTGATTTTGAAATCCTTCGACATTATGGTTTTATTTGGTGGATCCGTTAAGGCTGGGGAAAACCAGTATATAAGGAGAGGGAAGTTCGATGGGGATTTCATCATTCACTGCTTTTATCATTACTCACCATACAGAAATACCAGAAGCTTAGGTTTTTTCTCTTTATTGATGATGCAAAGTCATTTGGTTAACAACTCTAGAGAGGTGAAAACCGGGGAGGGGATGCGAAAGAGGTTGAAGATTTCAGTCCCCCATTTCGACAACTCTGAGCTTATCAAAACCTTTTCCAAAACATTGATTGGAAGGTGTTTGAATCCGGAAGAGCAAGACATGAAGGCGTTGATCATGAATCTCCCGAAGATATGGCATTTGGAAGACCGTGTGGTTGGGTCAGATTTGGGACTTGGCAAGTTCCAATTTGATTTCCAAACTGAGGAGGATATTCAAGGTGTTCTCGCTTTACAACCATATCATTTCGATTATTGGATGGTGGCATTGGAACGGTGGAAGCCAAGGAGATCACAGTGTTTCCCTTCGGAAATACCGTTTTGGGTCAGAGTGGGGGGTGTGCCATCGGAGTTCAGGACAGTTTCAACGTTGGAAAGCATCGGAAATTCCATTGGAAGAACTCTCACGGTTGATCTGCCAAACAGGAGGGTTCAAGTGTTTGTGGACGGCAACAATGAGTTTTGTTCCGACTCTTCGGTGGATTTTAAAGGAGGGGAATTTTATGATGAGGAGGAAGTGCCGGTATCCTTGAAGTATGAGAAGTTGTTTGGATACTGTCCAGTTTGCTTTACTCTGTGCCATAAGGAGGAAAGATGCCCGCAAGGGAAGAAGAAGTTACACACCAGTCCTGAAAGAAGCCAAGAGCATCGTAACGGACATGGTGGGAGATTTGAGGGAAGCAAACATGATGAGAGGGCAAGGAGTTATAAGGGGGTTGTTATGAATGGTAACGAGGAAACACATGGTCGAGAGAGAGAAGGAAGGGAGCATTATGGGAAAGGTAAAGGCAAGATGTTTGAGGAAACTGTCTCGAGATGGGTGAAAGTGGCAGATAAGGGAAGTAAGAGAGCGTTCTATGGTGGTAGCTCCCGGGGGGAAGGAGAGTCTTCACGTCATAGGTCAACATGCAAGGAATCCTCGAGGTATGGGGGGCAAGAGAGACATTATCTGAGCCCTCCTAGACAAAAAAGAGTGCAGGTGCAACAGCAGGATCAGGTGAAGGAGACGACAGAAATCAGGGAGGAGGGAGAGATCGTGAAGGCTGGAGTGGAGCCGGAGCTTCAACCTTCCCTTGAGTTTCAGAGGGAGCTAGAACAAACACATGCTTCAGGAATGGAGGTTGCTGTGGACCCGGTTAGAGAAGAAGAAGGAGTAAAGGAGTTTCAGGAGATGGTGGAAAACCATAATGATTCAGAAGAAGGTCCTACGATGAGCATGGAAGAGATAAAAGCGCATATGCTTGAGTATGGAGTTGACATGGATGCAGAGGACACTATGGAGGAAGAACAAGAGGAGGAGATACATGATCAGCAACAAGGTGTCCAGGTAGATGAGCCTACGTTGGTAGAGCAGGATAAGGCGGAATAAGGGAGGAGCAAAGGTGGGAGCTCGACAGGGAGACAAGTTAAAAAACTTGGAAGGAAAGGGGGCTTCAAACCCGCAAGCTGGATCCCATAAAGACTAGTTTTTTATGAAGCAGATTACGAGCTCAGTGAGGAAGGGAATGTTGGAACTACCTTTGAGTTTTATCTTGTTTTTTATTTCAATAAGCTCGATGAGCATCTTGTTGTTTTCAGAGTTTGCAGCTGAGGTTATCCTTGGTTTTGTCTGGTCTTTTTTATTTGGTTGTGCTGGTCTTTTATTTGTGTTGGCCAAAAAATGGAATAAAACACTGGTGTTAGTCTGGTTTTATTGGTCTTGCAAGGAGGAGAAGTTATTGTGGTATGGTTGTTTTTGGTTTCTGAATGGAGCTTTTGGTTCCGGTGATGGGGTTTCACCAGGTTTCAGGAGTGACATTGTAATCTCGGCAACTGAAGCTGCAGTTATAGGTGTTTTGCTCTGGCATAGGCTCCATGATAGGATGGTTATTGTCTGGTTTTCTCAGGTCATTCGCCTTTGGTTTTGTTGGTATAGCAACAATGTTAGAAGACTGTATATGTACAAATCTCTGTCATATATTACGAGTTACAATGTTGTTACTTTGAATATATGTATTTTGTCTTTCAAAGGTGAAGTTTTGATCATTTTGGGGGGTACTGGTGCTGATAATGATTGGATTGACTATGGAAATTCTGTGGTGAAGATATGGTGTTTACTTTGGTTTTTTGGTCAGTGGGGGGGGGGGGGGGTGGGGGTTGCGCACGATGAAGACAGAAAAACTAACGGACTCTTATGAATTAATTTGGCATTGGTGGTGGTTTTTGTCCCTTTCCCCATTGGGCCAAGAAGGGTCATGGCAATTTTGGATTTCGTTTATCCAAGGCAGAAACCAAAAAGGGTATGTACGGCTTGGTGTCCTTAGATTCAGTAAAATGTGTCTTTGACAGTATTATGGGAACGTCATTGAGTACGAGGTTTTAGTATTAACCCATTCGCATATAGGCTCTTCGGAGTTTTTTTCAAATCAATAATTTATGAAGATCCTAAGCTGGAACTACAGAGGTATGAGAAGTAAATGGACAATTAGTTATCTACGGGAGATTTGGCACAAACATAAACCGGATTTCTTGTTTCTAGAATTTGTACAAGATTTTCAAGCTCATTTTGGCTATGATAAACTGGTTACGGTGGATCCAATTGGAAGAAGTGGAGGTCTAGCTCTTTTTTATAATAATGAGGATCAAGTACAAGTCTTATACTCGAGCAATCGAATGATTGATGTGGAAGCAGTGGCAGCAGGGAATCAGGTTTTTTTAACATTTGTATACGGAGAACCGGTTCAAGATTCACGAGAACAGGTATGAGAAAGATTGACTAGATATGGTTTAGCGAGATCAGAACCTTGGTTCATCATTGGAGATTTAAATGAGATTACCGGAAATCATGAAAAGGAAGGGGGAGCTTTAAGAAGTTTGGCGTCTTTTGTTCCTTTCAATAACATGATCTGAAATGCTGGTTTGCTTGAATTTTCGGCTAAGGGAAACAAATTATCCTGGCAGGGGCGTAGAGGAAAAGGGAAAGGAGCGGTGATGATACGGTGTAGACTGGATCGAGCACTTGCTAATGAAGAATGGCACACACTATTTCCGTGCTCTTATACAGAATATCTGGGAATGGTTGCGTATGATCATCATCCAGTAGTGGCTTTTCTTGATGATAAAATCCGTAAAATAAAGGGTCAATTTCGATTTGATAAGAGATGGATTTGCCAGGAGGGTTTAATGGAATCAATTGTCGCAGGATGGACGGAAGACAATACTAATCAGAGAGGTGGACTGGTAACAAAAATTAGCAATTGTAGGCATGAGATTGCGAGGTGGAGGAAAAATAATCCACCCTATGGAAAGGAGAAAATTCAGGATCTGCAACGGGCTCTGGAGGAAGTACAGATGGATAACAACAGGACACAAGAGGACATTTTGGACGTTTCTAGGAAATTACATGATGCATATAAGGACGAGGAGGAATATTCGGGAGACCTTAATACTAAATTTTATCATGCTTTAACAAAGCAAAGAAGAGTGCGAAACAAAATAGTGGGACTCCATGATGATGCTGGAAATTGGATAACAGAAGAAAGCGGGGTGGAGAAGGTGGCGGTAGACTATTTTGAGAATCTGTTCACTGCTACGTCTCCATCGGACTTTGATAATTTTCTAGACAAAATTCCATCAAATATAACGAACCAAATGAATCAGCGGTTGCTGAGACAGGCGTCGGAAGAGGAGGTTAGACAAACTCTGTTTATGATGCATCCAGAGAAAGCGTCAGGGCCTGATAGAATGACAGCTTTATTTTTTCAGCATTCTTGGCATGTAATTAAGGACGATCTGGTTGAGATGGTAAATAATTTCGTGGCCTCGGGAACTTTGGATACTAGGTTAAATGAGACACATATTTGTATGATACCCAAGACAGAGAGACCCACCAGGATGACAGAAATCCGACCGATAAGTCTGTGTAATGTAGGATATAAAATCATATCTAAAGTACTTTGTCAAAGGCTGAAAAGTTGCTTACCCAGGCTAATTTCGGAGACTCAATCGGCTTTTGTCCCAGGCAGGCTCATTTCGGATAACATTCTTATTGCTCAGGAGATGTTTCATGGCTTAAGAACGAATAAATCTTGCCAAGGAAAGTTCATGGCGATAAAAACTGATATGAGTAAAGCGTATGATAGGGTGGAGTGGGATTTTATCAAAGCACTTCTTCACAAAATGGGTTTTGATCCTCATTGGATCAAGTTTATGATGGAGTGTATATCGTCCGTGCAGTATCGAGTTCTGATTAATGGGCAACCTAAGGGGTGCATCATACCACAGAGAGGCTTAAGACAAGGAGATCCTTTATCTCCTTATCTTTTTATTATGTGCACTGAGGCGCTGATTACCAATATCAAAAAGCAGAGCGTCTAAAACGGCTGATAGGCCTGAAGGTGGCGCGAGCCTGTCCTGCTATATCCCATCTTTTATTTGCGGATGATAGTTTATTCTTTTGCAAGGCGTTACCAGAGGAATGTCAAACCATTCTTTCCATTTTACAAGAATATGAGGCGGTGTCAGGTCAACTAATAAATTTCCAGAAATCTTCGATCCAGTTTGGACATAAGATTGGAGAAGAAAACAGGCAAGCGTTAAGGGATATTCTAGGAATTCAAAATCTTGGAGGCATGGGATCCTACTTAGGATTGCCAGAGAACTTAGGAGGGTCCAAAATACAGGTTTTTGGATTTGTACAGGAAAGATTAAATAAAAGGGTCAACGGATGGACATTTAGATTTTTCACGAAAGGAGGAAAATAAGTGATTATCAAATTAGTGGTTACGGCGTTACCTAATCATGTGATGTCAGTTTATAGATTACCGAAAGCTTCTATTAAGAAATTAACGAGTGCGGTTGCACAATTTTGGTGGAGTCCTGGCGGGAGCACAAGGGGTATGCATTGGATGTCCTGGGATAAGTTATGTCTGGATAAGAAAATTGGAGGGTTGGGTTTTAAAGATCTTGAAGATTTTAACACGGCAATTTTGGGAAAACAACTATGGCGTCTGATCGAGAAACCAGATACTTTGTTTTCTCGAGTCTTTAAAGGTCGGTACTACAGAAATGCATCACCTCTGGAACCGATCAGATCATACTCTCCATCCTATGGATGGAGAAGTATGATATCTGCTAGATCTCTGGTTAGCAAGGGACTAATTAAACGGGTGAGATCATGATCCTCTATCTCTGTATGGAATGATCCATGGCTCCCAACCACTCGCCCGAGACCAGCAAATAAAAATCACCACAACTTATTTCCGGACCTCAAGGTAGATTCTTTCATCAATGCGGATACGAGAAGCTGGAATATGACGGCAATCCGGGCTCTTGTTGATCCTCAGGATGCCAAATTAATAGAAAGTTTACCGCTTAGTAAATCGCGATTGGACGATATAGACGGATGGCAATTTACAAAGAATGGTAAATACACGGTTGCGTCAGGTTATCAGGTTGAGCGGGTATATCCAGATAAAGGACGGCCGATTGAGATACAAGGACCCACAGTGGGAGAACTAAAAGCATTTTGTTGGAAATCACGATGCCCCCCTAAGATGAAACATTTTTATGGCAGTTAATTTCGGGGTGTATCGCGGTCCGGAAAAATCTGCAGAACAGAGGAATACATGGTGACTTATGTTGCGATAGATGTGGGGCCACATAGGAGAAAATCAACCATGTGTTTTTTGAATGCCCTCCAGCGCGACAAGTTTGGGCATTGTCAAAGATTCCCTCGCACCCGGCAGTTTTCCCAACATCCTCATTGTTTACGAATATGGATCACCTGTTTTGGCGAGTTTTATACCGAAAATGGATGACCATCATTATGCATGGATATTATGGTATATTTGGAAGGCTAGAAATAGTAATTTTTTTAGTAATCTGGATATTGATCCGAAAGATACACTTACAGTTGCGGAGACAGAATCAACTCTTTGGCAGGAGGCGCAAGTAAAAGCAATTCCACCAGTAGTACATCAACTGGCTCCTACGTTACCAATTATACCAGGACGCTGGTGCTTTGTGGATGGCTCATGGAAAGACAAAGATGTCTTTGATGGTCAAGGATGGTATAGCACATTAGAAGGTTTTGTGGGTTTAATGGGAGCAAGGAATGTCAGAGCCAGTCTTTCACCTCTTCACTCGGAGGTGGAGGCACTTATTTGGGCAATGGAGAGTATGGGAATTTACGTCAATATCATGTCACGTTTGCAACAGATTGTTCTCAATAGAAGGACCAGCGTTTGCGAACTATTTACAAGATATCAAGACACTCCAAGGAAGTTTTACCAGCTCGAATTTAATCTATGTACCAAGAACACTGAACACACGGGCGGATAGTCTAGCACGCAGTGCCAGAAGTCAATCGTCTTTCGTTGTTCACATGAATACGGAGCTACCGGTTTGGTTCACAGAGTATATATGAGTCTGTATGTCGATGTCAAAAAAAATGTGATTGTTATGTGATATATGTTAAAGATGTGATACGATTTCTCTGTTCTCGTGCGTGTGTAGATTGGCCAGTATCACATTCTAAGTACCGGTTACTCTTATTTTGTTTAGTTTAAACTAGGTTCGATGATCATAACGAGTTAAGTCTGACGTATGATCTAACGCTATTTAAAGGCGGATATAAAGCCTTTTGGGGCCTCTATTTTTATTATCTGTTAGTTTGATTTTTTTTTTTTTGCCTATTTGATCCAAACATAAAATCCGTACATCGGAGTCTCTTTCGATCTCGCGTTTCCTTTCTTCTTCTTCTCTGTTTTTTCTTCGACGATTGAGTTTTTCAGCCAAAATTGATTCAGTTACTCAAAATTCTCTTTATTTTATCAGTGAAAAATTATCAGACAATGAAAAAGAAAGATGGCTGCTCGACTCCTACATCAGAATTGAAATACACTCCATTAATCCATCAACCCTAATCTTTGTTTCTAGGTTTGATGATCATAACGGGTTAATTCCGATGTATGATTTGTTTAATAAATGTATATAAACCGTATATACATGATTAAATTGACTATTCAATAGTCCGGTTTATACACAGTTTCCTTTAGCGATAAATGGCTACAATAAACTTTTTTTTTATAAATAAAGATAGACAAATGAGATACAATGAGATGTCATTAGACACCAAATAAAAATGGAAGAAATCTCACCAAAACCCCTTACTACTGAGCCTCCAAAGCGAAAAAGTGGTGGAGCTACACCGGAGCATGTCGGGCGATGTAGGATTGATGACGCAGATCACGAGTGACACTTAAGCCAATAGCCGCGGCAGCTTCATTGCATTCAGGAAGAGCGTGATTCAGACTCCATGAATCAATCCTTGTCATAAGGAAAAATATATTGTGGCGGATAATGCTGAAGTTAGGGTGATCATCAGGCTGTATGAGAACGTCACGTAGGCTCTCCGAGGAAGTTTCAAAAATAA
>JABAYD010069380.1:0-11835 GCA_014822095.1 Diplotaxis tenuifolia | reverse complement strand
CCGAAAAGGTAAGTGCATTTTGGTGACATAGGTAGCGAAATCAATCCTCTTAAACCTTTTCCATGTATCACAACTCGGGATGTTAGACTATGATTCTTTCGATGGAGTTGTTTATCTTCTTTCGATGGAACGTACCTTGTCACACAAGAAAAAGAACTTCAAAACCCTAGAATTGATCAACGAGAAAGAAGAGTCACTTACTCGGTTCCAGGGATAGAGACATCATGTTAAACTTTGGCGTTATGTATTGTTGTTTTTGTTTGATTGGGATTATTTTGATGAGTCTCTTAAGTCATAGTTAGCATGTAAGAGTTGTCTACATGTAAGTAGTTTTGGTTACTTCTAAAATCTATCGACTAATTTAATCTACAATCTATATAGATCAGTAGCGATTTGGAAGACACAGCAAACGACAAACATTTCTACTAATATCCCCAATTAAAAAAAGAATGAAAGAATAATATTCAACACAATATCACGCAACTTCTAAAGAGAGAAGCAAGAGAAAAACAATTTATTATCACTGGTTGGGTTACTTAATCCTAGTTCGTGTTGTACTCTTGAGTTCCAACTGCCATTTTCCTAAATTTGTTCATTTCATCATTGTATTGGCTCCAGTTTTAGTCAATGCTTCCTCCGTGTGAGCTGTATACATTGCTCTGATCCGGTCTCATCCCTTAGTTAAGATCTGATAGTGATGCATTACAATGATCTGATAATACAACAACATTTGCAGAACCTTTGAGACCACTAAAAGTCAGATGGTAAATACGTAAACAAATACATCTTGTAAATTGAATAAATTAACACTTGGGGTGGCCACACCATTAGTTTGCAACGGTTTCAAGATGGAGCCAAATGTAGTGGAGGAAAACACGTCAGCATCGGCGAATTTAAAAGGCATTGTATTGAAAGCTAGCCACGTGGCAGAGGCTGCTCTGTTTCTAGCATCGGATGAGTCGGCTTACGTAAGCGGACAGAATCTGGCCGTTGACGGTGGTTACACGGTGGTTAAGTCGTAGCTACAACTTGGCCACATGATGATGAGTTTTTCAATTTTATAAACTTGTTTAAAATTATTTGTGTCAAAAGTTGACTTGGATACATGGGGGTTGAGTAGTTTCTGAGGTAGCAAGTTGCCTTGAAACGTGGGATGTTGCGTTTTTAGAGCATCCGCAACGGTGTTACCCGTGCGGAGTCCTTAGGAATAGTGTTTTTTGATTTTTTAATTTTTTTTTAGATTTGAAAAAATAAAAATCAACGAATCGCTGATTGCCACATGTAAGGATTCACTAAGAAAGAATCCTTATGTAAGGATTTTTCGGATAGAATTCTTATCTTTTGACAGGATCTACGAATTATTTAATTATTTTTCTCCTAAGGATCTCTCCGTAAGGACCCCCGTTGCGGGTGGTCTTATATGGTAACATGCATCCATGATCCATCCCATTATCCAACGATCTCGAGGATAATAAAGTAAACAACTATTTTTACAAGGTTGATTGTTTGATCAGATGATGGGCCTTCTCTTTCGGCTTTTAGTATTCTGTTCTTTCATGTTCTTGATATATCTACTTTTTGTTTAATCTAACAAATTCAGTAATATTGATACTTCCACAAACATTGTATGAATGATAATTTTTTGGAAATGACTGGACATTGCCAGGGTAAGTCATCCATATGTATGTTTCAGTATCCCATATAGATCATATTGGATCTGTAGTAATTTCAAAATAAATATAAAATTTGAAGTCATTGTATAGATAGTTGACAAAGAAAAAGTTAAAAGCCAACATTGGGGGCTCAGTATTGCAAAATTTTGATGCTTGCAACACAACCAACCCCTTAAGTTGGAGCTGCGCTCGCTTTGCATGATATAAGTTGAGCTACAACCCCTTAATGATAAGGTAATTTAAAACATGATATAGATTATCAGCTTATTCTTATGACACCAGGGCAATATGCAATGGCTTTGGATTATCTCATTCCAATCCCTCAACATTCATCAGATGTTGTAAGCAAATCATCTCAATGACCAACCACAGAGTTACAGAGGATCCACGTTAGGTGTCATCCCTTTAAGATCCACAAAATTTCCTTCCAAACAAATGGGCTTACGTTGTGTTGAAAACAAAAAGTGGAGATGCGGGGGATCGAACCCCGTGCCTCTCGCATGCAAAGCGAGCGCTCTACCATTTGAGCTACGTCCCCTATCGATTTCCATAACTAAACCACTAGTATGTTTACACAATGCGTCGGTTCGAATCTCAAAAGCCTCGAAATATTTTCCCATAACTTTCTCTGTGGGTTTGATTGTTGTTGTTCAATGCGTCAACGGAGTTTCTTCTTGGCTGTAGTGTGAGTGAGAGAAGACAGAGACAACAAAAATGGATGATAGCTGCGCCGTTTGCGCTGAGAATCTACAATGGGTTGCTTACGGATTCTGCGGTCACCGGGAGGTTTGCTCTACCTGCGTCGTTCGTCTCCGCTTCATTCTCAACGATCGCCGCTGCTGTATCTGCAAAACCGAATGCCCCATCGTCTTCGTCACAAAGGTCTCACCTTTAAATGTCTCAACTTTGTAAAGCTTACGCCTTTTTACCTTAACAGTGCTTTAAAGGTCTCAACTTTGTTGCTGATTTCTACACTGTAGGAGTTTGGTGACTATACAAAGACGATTACTGATTTCTCGACCTTCCCATCAGACCCAAAGGAAGGCCGTGTAGGATCTTTCTGGTACCATGAAGAAACCAAAGTCTTCTTCGATGATTTTAACCAGTTCGCAAGGATTAAGTCAATGTGTAGACTCTCCTGCGCCTCTTGTGACAAGACAAAGAAGGGATCTAGCCATCGTTTGCGGTTTAAGAGTGTTGAACACTTGAAGAATCATTTGAGCCATCAGCATAAGTTGCATATGTGCAGTTTGTGTCTTGTAGGTCGTAAGGTCAGGGGCTGAGACTCTTACCACCACCCCCTTTGGTCTAAGGTTTCTGCTAATGAATGAAGCTTATTATTGTGTTTTTGTTATGACAGGTGTTTATTTGTGAGCAGAAGCTATTTACTAAGGAGCAGCTGAATCAACATACATGTAGCGGTGACTCGGAGGTTGATGGAAGTGAGAGTGAAAGAGGAGGATTCACTGGTCATCCTATGTGCGAGTTCTGTAAGCGTCCGTTCTATGGTGGTAATGAGTTGTATACTCATATGTCTAGAGAGCATTACACCTGTCACATATGCCAAAGGTGACTGTAGTTTCATTATGAATTTGATTGACCTCGGAATGATTTAATCTGATCAAATCTGGCATTGCAGGCTGAGGCCAGGCCAGTATGAATATTATGGAAACTATGATGATTTAGAGGTATGAATGGAATCTTATGGTATACTGTTTTGTGGCTCCACTGGGTCCTGACTATGGAATGTTCCTCACTTGATTTTGTAACAGGCTCACTTCCGCAGTGACCATTTTCTATGTGAAGACGAGTCTTGCCTTGCTAAGAAGTTCATAGTTTTCCAAATCGAGGCTGAGCTGAAAGTAAACCTTCTTTTTCCTTTCTGTCTCCACTGTATGCGTGATGTTCTGCTCTACTAATAGCATCACTTGCATTTGTTTTTTTTTATATTTATTAGAGGCACAATTCTGTTGATCATGGTGGTAGAGTGACTCGGTCTCAGCAAAGCGCATCGTTACAGGCATGTAATCTTTTTCAAACGATCTCTCTGGCGTGTTAATTTTTGCTTGCCTAATATTTAGTGTATATGGTTCTGTTACAGATGCAAACGGGTTTCCAGGTCCAGAGTCGCCGTGGAAGAAGACGATCTCAACCATCTTATGCCATTGACGACGGTTATCCTCCTCTTCATCCTATGAGGAGCTCTGGAGGGTTACGTCTGGGAGAATCTTCTTTCCCTCCACTCTCTGTGCAAACAAACCGAGGAGTGCAAACAAGATTTGGACAGAACTCAGAGAGTAGTAACAACACCAGGACTACTCATCCAAGACATCAAACAAATAGAAGTGCAGCTGCAGTGTCTTCTCAATCCTGGCCAGCTTTGAGCCGAAGCCCAACTCATGCATCTGTTCCAACCAGTGTACAATCTTCTGGTGCTTCTGCAGTTCCACAGGGTGCTCGTAATGAACATACTACAGTTGGTGGACGTACATCTGGTTCTTCACTGAATCCCAGGAGGAATCATCACACATCTTCAACCCCTAAAATGTCTGATACAAGATCATTAGAGCAGCCTTCTCATTCTGGTTCTCCTCCAGTCTCTGCTGTGGAAAATCGCAGGTCTGATAACAAGAGTTTGGTTGATAAAATCCGTGTCAGCCTCGGTCACGATGAAGAGTTGTTCAGTGCCTTCAAGGAGACATCAGGAAAGTATGGTCATGGTTCAATCGATGCAAGAACGTACTTAGAGTATGTGAGAGGGTATGGCTTGTCTCACTTAGTTCTTGATATGGCTAAACTCTGCCCTGACCCTAGGAGACAGAAGGAACTCATTGATACCCACAATGCTTCCTTGAGAAGAGGAGACGATGCAGTGGAAAATAAATGCCCTGTGCAGAGCAGTTCACAGGGAAAAGAGAGTTGCGGTTTGAAGAAAAACAAAGGGAAGGATGTGAAGGTTGAAAGTAGAAGTGACTCCATAGGATTTAAGTTGCAATTCTCTGACAGAAAATCTCAAGATGAGGAGAAGATACAGAAAGACAACAAAGGCAAAACAGTTGTGGACTCTTCATCTGGTGGAGGAGTGGGAAGCAAGCAATTTCAGAAAACTCCAAAGTTTCTCAGAGCGCGTCTTGGTGAGAAATCCATGGCTGCAATAGTCAAATCTTCTTCTAACACAACAACAACAGAGGCTGAAGCAGAATCAAAGAATGATGATAACTCCAAAAGTAGTAGCCAGAGCTCTAGCGGTGGTGGACTGCAACTTCGTGGTGCTTGGCGGAGAGGAAGTGCAAAACTCTTCTCCTAGTTCAAATAAAATCTTTGTTCGACAATGATAATGAGAGATTTTGCACAGATGAATCGAAGTCTAAATTATCCCAACAGTCAAATCATATAAGCTGTGGGTTATGGAAAGCCTCTTTCTTTCTTGTAGTGTAAAACTGGTTGGGGGAGTTGCAATGTTTTTGGTTTCTTTTTTTGGTAACAAGACAGGCAGAATGTTTCTCACACACATCGACACACTAATAAGACAGGAAACGGATGAAATCTATAGCTTAATCAACAATAGTCAAACAAATATAGGCAAAATAATGAAACCTTAAATGTTAAACAACCATGCGGGGATAGCTCAGTTGGGAGAGCGTCAGACTGAAGATCTGAAGGTCGCGTGTTCGATCCACGCTCACCGCATTTATGTTTTTAAAAAAAAAAAAAAAATCTAATGATAAATTCCTTGTTAAATTAAGTTAGATCCATTAAATCGGTTCAAACAATTATTTTTTGTAGTTATAAAAACATTTGATTCTAAAAATACGGTGAGTTATAAATCGATTTGAGTTAAGTCGATTGTTGAGCTGAAAAACCACTAATCACACCAACAACATGCACCACGAGAACGACATTTCACATTGGTTTAAATCACAGTCTCTTTGGTTTGGTCAGTGCCGGTTCGTTGCCAAGTCATATAAAACCTTCGTTTTCAAAAATTTTGAAAAGAATTATGTTGACATAGGCACCCAAATTCGTAAAAAGAAATACTCTCAAATTTATATATACTATTTTTAACTTAGGTCTTTACTAAATTGTCTATCGTCTCTAAAATTTCAGGGCTGGATCTCGGTTTGGTTGGTGTCTAGTAGTTACTTTACAATGACTTTGAGGCAAAAGAAGATATTTGGTGTATGCTGGTGACGTGCTGTCTCATGCATCATGAGATTCATTCTGATTCAACCGGCTGGGGTTGGTAGTTGACCGGTAGTTTATAATACAAACCAAAAAAAAAAGGATAGAAAACTGGTAAATGTCATTCTCTATCACCAACTACCACAGATCTCAACCGTTGAGGTAAGTGCATCCAACAACTGTGACTAAAAAAGAATGTGCTACTTATCCTATCACAACACTAATTAGTGGGCCTAGTTTTATGTCCATATTATATATATATATATATATATATATAATTGCAAGATTTCTTTGACAAAAAAAAATTGTAAGATTTCAAAATTAAAACATGCCTGAAATTACTTATATTTTATTGTTTTAAGGAAAAATTTAGCAAATCAAATTATTATTATACCTTATATTTACTAGAAAAATAAACAGAAAATAGTAAATAAACAGTTGTCTAGATTATGTGGAAAAAATCCAACCTACCATAAATGTTATTATTTGAATGTTTTCTGAATAGGAAACGAATAAATGCGATCCCAGAAGAAAATATCCGACCGATTAAGCCGGTAACCAGTTACTTAAAGTTAATAAGAAGGAAGAGTGTATGTATAAAAGGAAGACGTGCAGCGGCGTTAAGGGTTGTGTCCAGTGCTTTGGATTGTGTGTCGGCTGCTTCTCTGCTTAGATTTGCTCTTCCTCCTCTCTCTCTAAACACTCTCTTCACAGGTTTCTCTCTCTCTCTCTCTCTCTCTCTCTCTCTCTATAGTTTAAATACCCAAACTCTGTGGTTCTCTAGCCATTTGATTCTCCGTTGGTTTCTTGGTCTGAAACAAGGGTTTTGATTCTCCTGTGTTCACAGAACTGTACCAAACATTTGCTCTGTTTTGTTTGGTTTACATTGTGAAAATATTACTATTAGGTTTAATCTTTCTACTAGTCATTTTATACAATATAGATTTTTAATCTCTGTTTCCAGTTACTGATCTAACGGTTACACAATAATAATGTTTTATTTTTCTACTTTTAATAACTGGTCCTCTACTTTGATGTTGAGTTTCAGTCATTAATCTCTTTATCTTAATGTTATTCAGGCTTTTGTAAGAAGATATGGAGTCGTTTCTGTTTACATCAGAGTCTGTGAACGAGGGACACCCAGACAAACTCTGCGACCAAGTCTCCGACGCAGTTCTCGACGCTTGCCTCGAGCAAGACCCTGAAAGCAAAGTCGCATGTGAGACTTGCACCAAGACCAACATGGTCATGGTCTTCGGTGAAATCACCACTAAGGCCAAAGTTGACTACGAGAAGATCGTCCGTGACACGTGCCGCGCCATCGGCTTCGTCTCAGCTGACGTTGGCCTAGACGCTGACACTTGCAAAGTCCTGGTCAACATCGAGGAGCAGAGTCCCGACATCGCTCAAGGTGTTCATGGTCATTTCACAAAACGTCCTGAGGAGATTGGAGCTGGTGATCAAGGTCACATGTTTGGGTATGCAACGGACGAGACTCCTGAGCTTATGCCGTTGAGCCATGTCTTGGCTACGAAGCTTGGCGCGCGTCTCACTGAGGTTAGGAAGAACGGGACTTGTCCGTGGGTTAGACCTGATGGTAAGACTCAAGTCACCGTTGAGTATTACAATGACAACGGTGCTATGGTCCCTGTCCGCGTGCACACTGTTCTTATCTCAACTCAACATGATGAGACTGTAACCAATGACGAGATCGCACGTGACCTCAAAGAGCACGTGATCAAGCCAGTGATCCCTGCCAAGTACCTTGACGAGAAAACCATCTTCCACCTTAACCCATCTGGGAGGTTTGTCATTGGTGGGCCTCATGGTGACGCTGGTTTAACCGGACGCAAGATCATCATCGACACGTACGGTGGCTGGGGAGCTCACGGAGGTGGCGCGTTCTCGGGTAAAGACCCTTCTAAAGTGGATAGAAGCGGTGCTTACATAGCTAGACAAGCGGCTAAGAGCATTGTGGCCAGTGATTTAGCACGCAGGGCTCTTGTTCAGGTCTCTTACGCCATTGGTGTCCCTGAGCCGTTGTCTGTGTTCGTTGATACTTATGGAACCGGGAAGATTCCAGACAAGGAGATTCTCAAGATTGTGAAGGAGAACTTTGATTTCAGGCCAGGGATGATGACTATTAACCTTGACCTTACGAGAGGTGGCAATGGGAGGTTCTTGAAGACTGCTGCGTATGGACACTTTGGGAGGGAGGATCCTGACTTTACCTGGGAGGTTGTTAAGCCACTCAAGGCAGACAAGGCTTAAGAAGAGTCAGCAGCTTATTGTTTTACTACGTTTATGATGTTTGAAACTCTTTATTATCTTATTTGGTTTTCAGTCTCGGTCTTGTTTGGTTTTTTATTTATTAATGTGATGTTATGTACTCTGGTTTTGATATTTTGTTTCTGTCTACTCTTACTTTCTTTCTCTCAACTCTCTGTTTTTATTTGAATGATATACGCAGGTGATATTTTTTACAAGAATTAAAAAGTATATTTGTCAACTTGATCCTAGTAAAAACACTAGAACAACATCATCTCCAACATGATCTTAGTAAAAAAACTAACTTCTTGGCCATCTAGATCCAGGGTTATAAACAGAAACAAAAGACTAGTACAACATCATCTCCACTGTTAAAATTACAAAAATATAATATTATGTCAACAAAAAAAAATATACTAATGAGAGTTACAGAAAAGAGAATCCTCAGGTTCCAGAGAGAAAGGATAGGGCTATTACACACAACAACACTCTTCTAAATCAAACATGCATCTATATCTTATACTCATATAGTTACATATAGAAATCACACATTTATATATAAGTAAACATTATTTATTTATTCTTCAATGTAGTAGTGGACTTACACTCATCTTGTTCCATAGTCCAACAACTCCCACCTGAAGGGTTGAAACACATAAACCACTTCTGGGCAACTCTTGAAGAGAAGTGCCACACAAACGCAAACCGCAGCAATCGCCACCATTGACAACATAGCTGGTCTGTATGCTACAGACCGCCTTGCTGTCCCATACACCAGTTTATGGTCACAGAGCTTGCATTGACGCTGGTGGTTAGCATGTGTGATGATCTCCAAAGCTGAAGAACCTGGTTTTGTTTCTTTCTGCTTATCTGAGATAGAAGCAGGGATATTGACCACAACATGATCTTCGGTTGATGACTTTTTATTGATCTTGCGTTGAATCAAGTGGATGTATGAGAAGTGACCGCGCAAGCGTGCGTAGTCTTCTGGTGTGAAGCCTGTGCTGTCTCGAGATGTTCTCCATGCTTCAATCCCCACCTGAACCAAATATACAAAAGAAGCTAAAGGTTTTTGTTCTGAGAATCAGATAAAAAAGAAAGAGATCAAATCACCATTGCGGGATCTTCAGTTAGAGCGTCCAACACATCTTCAGAACCATCTTTACCAGCTGCAATGTGAAGAGGCGTTAAACCGGCTGGACCACCAGCATCGGGTCTAAACAAGCTGTGTGTTCTTTGCTTCTTGGGAACGTATCTCAAAAGCAGTTCCACCATAGGCTTAGAGTTTTTCCTGACGGCTCTGTGAAGAAGGCAGAGTTCTGATAGCTCGACATGAGAGGAAGAGTCACCAACAGCTCCTTCAAAGAAGATGTTCAACAGCTTTCTGATCACAGCGCACCACTCTCGGTCCATTGAGAACTCGATGAGCCACTTGAAACGTGTTAATGAGAAAACGTCTGGATTTGGATCTGATACCCCGAGCTTGCTTCTGTGGAGTAGCCAACCGAGTTCATGAATGAAGTCCATAGCTTGCTTAGCGGAATCAGTATCAGTGAACTCTAGTGTGGTCTCAAGTACACGGATCTCAGAACAAACGTCAGCTTCTTCAACCACTATGAAAGGGAAGAAACTGCTGCTGAGTCCTTGGTCTTCAATCTGAAATAGTCATCAAGCAAATAGTCATCAAGCAAGCTTGAATAAACAGGTGACAGTTATTGATGAACAGACCAGAAATAGAAAGCTATCTCACCTCCATGAATCCTCGACCGCTTGTTATAGGCAAATCACAAGAAAAGTTAACACACTCAACAATCTCATCACTCTCCTTGAGATCATCATTCTCTTTTGCTGTCTCCTGAATCAAATATTTTCCTTCTACAGCACAAAGTAACCTGGAGAAAAAGTTGATCAAACACTGTTAGATATCAAAAGAAAGAAGAAGATAAGGGAGGCAAAGGAGATAGAACCTTGTGCCAGGTCGACGGAGATTGATGCCTTTTACTGTAAACTGAGCCTTCCCTGTTGCAGCTACAGCGAGTGGTCTAACACTAATAATCTGGCTGTAATCACGACTTCTTAGAGGTAAGGAAGTTTCAACAACAACCTGACCTGTAACCCCGAAAATTCACAATAAGTACTTTATAATCCCTCATAAGTTTTCAACTGGTGATAGTAATATCGAAACTTACCGTCAAATACAAATGCATATTGGTTTTGCACCCTGGCATAGATCCATCCAGATGTCCATAAAGGATCATCTGAGAGATCAAGAAGCTTGCTCAAGCTAAAGCCCATGTCATCAGAAAGCTGCAACGAGAATACAAGTTCATTAGTCTTGAAATTTTTAATCAGACAAAGAAATTAGAAATGTAAGCTTACTTCTTCCCAAGCAGTTTCAGCTTGACGAAGATAGATGGTCAATACGATGCAACCAGGCCTAATGTAGCTCTCAATGTCAGTTGGAGTATGAGATAACCAGTCAAGAATCTGAATATCAGAAAGATTTAACACATCAACATAAAACAAGTTACAACATTTCAAAGCAAGAAGAACTTGAGAAATGTACCTGTCCACGCAAGACAACAGGAAAATCATTTGGCTCTTTCCCAAATAGTTTGAACACAATCCGACCTGTGCGCATCTGAAGATAAGAGCCAGAAATTAAAAAAAAAAATGTTATTATCAGAGAGCAAAAATGGATCCAGACAACAATGTTTGAGGTAAGAGATTCATATATACCTGAGCATCTTCGCTGGAACTTGATGGAGACTTATCAGATGCTGAATCTGAGTTCCTGCTAGTCTGAGGAGGACTAGTCTGATGTATCCAGGAAGGATAATCAGGAGAACTGGTAGCTGGATTCGTATTAGGAGGAGAAGATCTTTCGAGATCTGTACCATCATCAGAGTCTATATAGATGTCATTCAAATCAAAATCATTTACTTTGGCTTGTTTTTCTGAACTGTTCCCATTGGCATACAACAGTTCCTGCCGAGGAAGTTGAGGAGCTTGCTTTAGATCCTCTTGAGGAGCTTGCTCAACTGCAAGCAACCCCGAAGCTTGAGATCCTCCTCCTTGTAAAAGAAGTTCCACTAAGTTTTTCCCTAATTGTTCACCAGCATGGCAGACAAGACTCTTGAGAAGATGAGGCATCAAATCTTGATCACCGGGATGGTCTGATCCATTGGCTGCAACAACAAAAACACAAGACAAAGTTAGCTAGCACTGAAATTGAAAGACATAACTGAAAATGAGAGATTAACGTACAATGCATATTGGAGAGTATCTTCAAGAGAGTAATCAGTAGCACATTGCTTGATTGATGATCATCACTCAGAGGATTCCCATTAGCGCTAGGTTCAGGATTTGTTTTCCTCCTCCGTTTATTATGCCCAGCCAAACGTCTACGACAACTTCTCTTTCCTTCATCAAACTCCTGAAGAACATGGAACCTGGAACACAGAACAATTAGTTTTGTTTTTCATTAACTTCATCATCATGTTTGAGAGGAAGGAAGCATTACCTACTACATTGCTGACAGAAGCGCTGCATAATACCTCCGACAAGTGCACTAGTAGCCTTAGAGTGCATCTCACAAACCTTATGACGTCTATGATAATCCTTAACTTTGGTAAGATCAGCTTCACAGTTCTCCACCTGACACACCGAGCGATTAGTCACACCTCCTCCTCCGAGTTTAGTCTTCTTAGCC
>JABAYD010069359.1:0-12359 GCA_014822095.1 Diplotaxis tenuifolia | reverse complement strand
GCAAGAGGGTGTATGATTCGCCATTGCAGTGAGCAGAAAGGTGAACAGGCTAATCTTACGGAGCTCGTCGAAGGTGGGAGGATATTTATACTGTAAGCTCAGGTCAATTACTTTGAGGATGTAATTAACTCAGATTGAATGATTGAGAGTGGATTAATCACGTCTAACCTGAGTGAAGGAGGGTAAACCAAAGGTTGTAATGTTTGTGAAAGATTTTGCTCCTCCGTATTGATAATCTGAAGGGTTTTTTAGCGGAAGCAAAAACAAAAGGTAGAAGACGACGCTTTAAGGTTTGTGATAATCCTAAACCAAATAATGGGCCACCAAAAACATAATGAAATCTACAAAGCCCATAAATAAAATGAATTGAAAGCCTAAGAAGAGTGGGGACAAGTGTCTTTTTTTCCCTAGATAGAGAGAGTAAACTCTACTTTATTGTATAAGATTATACATTAAATAAAGGTATATTAGTATGTTTAACATTTTTTTAATCCAATGTGTCTAAGTGACATTTTTAAAGAAATGTAATGGCTTTTTTTTTTTGAAACACAAGAAATGGAGTGACTAAAAAACTCATATTATGTTTCAGCTCAAAGTTTCATTTTGGAATTTCTTCCAAGGATGAAAACTACTTGATATATACTAGCTCAAGTTTCATTTTGGGATTGCTTCCAACGATGAAAACTACTTGATATATACTATCTCAAAGTTTCCTTATCTCAAAGTTTCCTTTTTGAGTTTTCTTCCAAAGATGAAAACTACTTGATATTTACTTTCTCAATATTGTCAGCTTACAACATGTGTTTACAGTGCATTTGCACTATTTTTTAAATTGTTTTTTTTAATAAGATCCTAATTTGTTTAAAAACATATATATTAAGATTATAATATACAGAAATGCAGCTATAATTTGGGGGGGGGGGATTATCTGAACACATGGCGCCCGTAACATATCTATTATGGCATGAATATCAACAATAGTATGTGTTTGGATTTGTGTCAAATTTTTTTGGAGTCTAAGATTTGTGTTATTTTGAGATATAGACTGTTGCTTAATTAGATACTTCGAATATAATCAGGCAATTTCTTTAATATCAAATCGCTATATCCCTAATTAAGACCAGCGAAACCATCTTGATCTTGGGTTTATTAGTTTGGTCATTGTTGGAAACACGTAGCTTTTTATTTCGTGTGTCAAGAAGAGCTAGCACATCTTTCTTTATTGCCTAGTCGAACACTGTTTGTTCAACACAAATCACACAAGCGATTCAAGACTTGTGTGCGTACAATCAAATTGGTACGGGCTTTTAAACCTGACAGCTCAACCTTTTCCGGCCCATTTTACGGCCCATCTGTGTTAGGCACATAAGCATGTCCTACCCAGTTTAACTACATACTCGGGAGGAGAGACAGAAACAAAGCGATTCTCATAAGAAGGTGATGATGAGGCCTACAATTACTAACAAAAACATGGCAACGCATAAGGTCACTTCGGATCTAAGTAAAATAACCACTTTGATAGACTTAGGCACATAGAGTAGAGAAGAATAACAAACCAAAGACAAGAGAGAGAGTAGAAGCTTAAATCACGTGTCGTTGTTCAACCTGAAACACTCATTTCTGCGTGGTTTTAAACTCATCAACGACGACGCCCCCACATATCATACGCCAATAGAGTTTGATTGATAGATGCATATACTGATCTTTTTATCAGAAAATGATAGCATTTGCTAACGAAACCAATAAATTGGGGGCTACTGGAAATTAAATGAAATCGAGTGTCCTAATTTCTCTGATTAAATTAATTGATTGGTATCTATCTACATTCTTCTTGTAGTCAATCCAACGGTTGATATTACTTTGGATTACCATTTAGAGTCTCTACGGATCGTCATCGCCACCAACCTCCACGCGTATATATTCCTCGAGTCTCTGTGAACAGTGAATTCAATAGCTTTGAAATTTTCACTATATTACAAGAAGTGTGCATCATCGCACCACCTCAATTATTTTTTTATTCGATCATCGCTCGAAACGCAGAGAGCTATGTCGTTTGATCCCGAGCAGCAGCAGCAACCTACCTCTTCTGCTTTCGTAGAGGTATATGAGCCTCACCGCTGATTCCACTTTCCCTTTTTGGTCGAACCATTTTCGTACGTGATTTTTTAAGTTCTGAAAAAATTACTAAATTGAGAGCTTTTTAGATACTAGCCATCAACTTCGAAATTATTATTCTTAGCATGAGGTTAGAGCTTTAGATGTAGTATTCTTGTTTTTTAGTGACAAGTTTGTGAAACAACTAGTATATATTATGATTTTGTTAGGTTGGTAAATCATCTGGTGAGGGCAGCTCAGAAAGGGAGCCTCTTATTAAAGATAGTCATGTCCCAGAGAACTACTCTGTCCTTTCAGCCATCTTCCCGTAAGATCTCTCGTCTTATCTTCTCCAAGTTTTGTTTTTTCTTAAGTAATAATTACAACAAATATTATTCTGATAATATAAGCCTGTTTTGTTGTATTATTATTTTTTCATCTCACCATACATGTCTTGAAAATGACAGGAGTGAAATAAAATGATTCTATTAATTTATTGGCAACCTACTGTTAAGTATGTTTAAATATAACGGCAGTGAACTTGTTAAAAAGATTTTGTTTCGGTTATTAGGTTTCTATTTCCAGCTCTGGGAGGACTCCTTTATGGTTATGAAATCGGTGCAACTTCATGTGCAACCATTTCACTTCAGGTGGAAGTTTCAAACTTCTCTAAACCTATCTTCTAGTCCTTACAGTTTTGTTATGGTTTAGCTAATCTAGATTTGAGAAGTCTTTCGTCACCGTTTCCAAAGCCTAATTATTATAGAACTCTGAACAGATGATTGAGATATCAAACTATATCATGCTAATTAATATTTCACTTTCCAAACCATTTCTTCCTGTATACTATCTTCACGTGCAAGTACATTGTTTTGATTGTTTACTTTCTTTTAGAAGCCTATTGCTTTGCTTTCTTACTGTGCTTTTCTTCTCTTGCAGTCGCCTTCATTAAGTGGAGTTTCATGGTACGACTTGTCCTCAGTGGATGTTGGTCTAGTTGTAAGTCTCCTCTGAATTATCTTTCCTACTTCTTCTTCATTGCATATCTTCTATTCTCCTTCCCATCCTGGGGCTGTCTCCTCATCTTTCAAAACAAAGACAAATCTGCTCACCAGTTAAATGTTCTGCAGACAAGTGGCTCACTGTATGGTGCATTAGTTGGCTCTGCTGTAGCTTTTAGTATTGCTGACGTTATAGGTTTGTTTCTTCTCCACTTTCCTCATCAGATAGGCATAAGTATTTAGCACTGTCCACATATAAAAGAAATTTTAAGTGTTGGATTTTGAATTTGGAAGGAAGAAGAAAGGAGCTGGTTCTGGCTGCACTCTTTTTCCTCCTTGGAGCCATTGCGACTACACTAGCACCAATCTTTTCCGTTCTGATAATCGGACGTATAACTTATGGGGTTGGAGTTGGACTGGTAAGACTACTCATCATTCTCTTTAGCGTTTGGCTTTATGAAACTTGTTTAAGCAAGCATGTTTATGTATGTTTAGGCAATGCATGCGGCTCCAATGTACATTGCAGAGACTGCTCCAAGTCAGATACGTGGACAGCTAGTATCACTAAAGGAGTTCTTTATAGTCCTTGGGATGGTTGTAAGTTCCTGAAGCATTGTGTACGTTTATATTGCTCTATATGAAGCAGTTGAGTTGCTTTGAAAACTGTTTCTTCACATATCCTAACAATTTTCATGCAGGGAGGTTATGGAATCGGTAGTCTTACAGTGAACACTCTCTCTGGTTGGCGTTACATGTATGCAACGAGTGTTCCTTTGGCAGTTATTATGGGAATAGGGATGTGGTGGCTCCCAGCTTCCCCTAGGTGGCTTTTGTTGCGTGTCATACAAGGGAAAGGGAATGTGGTGGACCAAAAGGAGGCTGCGATCAAATCTCTTTGTCGTCTCAGAGGTCCTGGTTTTGTTGTTGATTCAGCCACTGAACATGTGAACGAGATTTTGGCTGAGCTTTCTTTTGTGGGAGAAGATAAAGAAGCCACGTTTGGTGAATTGTTTCAAGGGAAGTGCAAGAAGGCTCTCATCATCGGAGGAGGCCTAGTCTTGTTTCAGCAGGTGGGTTTATAGTCAAACTTAATCATCACGTTTTATTAGAAGAGTGATAACTACTAATGTATCCTTTGTCAAATGGCAGATAACTGGTCAACCAAGTGTTCTTTATTATGCACCATCAATACTGCAGGTTTTTTTTCTTCTTTAAATTAAACTTTCTGTTGAGTGTAATTTTTGGTTTCTTGCACGAGAGGGTTTTTAACTTATTTCCTCCCTTCTCCAATTTTTCTTGTTAGACCGCTGGATTCTCTGCTGCAGGTGATGCAACAAGGGTCTCAATTCTACTTGGTCTATTGAAGGTATTCAGTTTTTTGACCTGGCTACAAGTAGTTACTTTTAGCAATATAATGAAATATATGCACCTTTTTGTGCAGCTTCTGTTATCAGTGTTAGAAGTAGTGTCATTACAGAATGACAGTTATAACTGTGTTAGATTTTAAGTAAGCTTGTAACATTGTGAAAGACGTCATTTGGTGAAATTAAAGAGTGACACTTGAAGGATTTGAGAGTCATATCTCAAAAGTATATTAAACCGAAGAAAAATATGTTGATGGAACCATGGGCTGCAAAGTTACTTTTGCTTTCTAATTAAGAAATAATGCTTGACTCTGTTGCTGCAGTTGATCATGACAGGAGCAGCTGTTGTAGTTATTGACAGACTTGGGAGGAGACCTTTACTTCTTGGTGGTGTTGGTGGTATGGTATGTCCTCTGTTTTTTTCCTTACCCCTTGTCTTTTCTCATCAAATTTAGTGGGCTTTGTCTAAATATTCTGCAAGATAAGTAATATAGATTTACATCAAGCTCACTAAATATTGAATTCAATGATATAGAAAACTTAATACTCCCAGTTTCTTCGGTTGTCTATTAATGTCAAACAGGCCCACTTGTTAACATTTCAATGTCAAACAGGTTGTCTCATTATTCCTGCTGGGGTCATATTACATCTTTTTAAGCGCTGCACCGGTTGTTGCTGTGGTTGCACTTCTGCTTTATGTGGGATGTTACCAGGTAAACAAATAATTAACTGAAGTTTTCACTCATGGCAGCTGCTAAAATTGGAGTATTTTTTATAACAAATATTTATATTTGTGATTATTAATCTTTGCAGCTATCATTTGGTCCGATTGGTTGGCTGATGATTTCAGAGATATTTCCCCTGAAACTAAGAGGTCGAGGGCTCAGTCTAGCAGTACTTGTGAATTTCGGTGCAAACGCACTCGTGACATTTGCTTTTTCTCCTCTAAAGGTAATCATCACTTGTACATGATTTTTTTTTTGAATGGCTAGTTCTGTTGGGCTGTGTTGCAGTGGAATTCAGATGTGTAGACAAACCCTTTTTTGTCTCTTTTCTTTTCGGATTCAGAACGGGAACATGTTGTCTGGCTCTGTTTTTTTTTTTTTTTTGCAGGAATTGTTTGGAGCTGGGATACTGTTTATGGGGTTTGGTGTGATATGTGTATTGTCTCTGCTCTTCATATACTTCATTGTGCCAGAAACAAAGGGTCTCACTCTTGAGGAAATTGAAGCCAAATGTCTCTAAACTTGCAAGCGAAATAGATATTCATATACTTCCTTTGTGTGTTTCTGAGCAAATGTTGTTTTGCTTCAGACGCTCGAGACAATTATCATCACAATTTACAAAGCAATACATGTTTAAAATCCCTGTAATAGTTTATTATTGTCACCACAGTGAATGTTATAAAATAAAGTTTTAAAGTATAATTGTGCAGTCGTGTGCAGCAAGCGTCTATTTGTTTGTCACAGCATTCTATTATAGTACAATCTTGAAAACAACCATAATCTACAAACGGATACTCATTCAAGGCTTTTGCAGTCTTTAATTTCTACGACAAAAATACTCTTAAGCATTTGGAGTTTGTGTTTCCAAGCGTACGTGGAACTGGAAGATGACACGAGAAAGGTCCTAAAGCTCTTGTCAAGACTCTTTCATGGTAAGAACGTTGGAAAGCAAGTCGTTGTGGTTGTGAAACAAAGAAAGATTTTAAAATGTTGTGTTTCTGGTAACTATTTTTGTCCATACAAGGACAATCTCTTCTCTTCTTCTATTTCTTTGTAAAGACTAAATCACATTATTAATAGTAACTGCATTGGTTTGGTATAGTTTATTGACACGATCACACAGTAAACACATTGTTTGCACCGCACCTACTATAACGCAAGAAATAATGCTTATGCAACTTGTTTTTAGCTTCATTGGTTTTGCATTGCCATTTATCAAAACCGTTTCTTTCACATTAAGACTATATATAAAATCACATTTAAATATATAAATCCTAAAGGTTAAAGAAATGTAATCCTAATTAAATTAATTACTTCTTATAATACAGATTATAGACCAAACTCAAACCAAAAACCATACTGAACCAACTGAAAATTTATCACACCAACCCTTAACCTGACCGAGTTGTAAATGATTTGTATTTGTATGAAGCGGTAAAACTTTGAAAAACTAAACAAGACTGATAACCAAATAGTAAACCGGTCTGTTCAGCCCAAAACTATTGAATTAAATCACTGAACACTTTTCTAAAAAACATAGGGAAAAATAAGGTTAACACTAATACGAAGATACTAGACTTCTTGATTAACTCCTAAACCTGTGCCTTATATAAGTTGAGAAATATAAACGTTTGGAAACTTAACAAGAAAAAAAAAACAAACATCTTGGAGAAATGGAGAGGATAGTAGTGAGCAACAAGCAAGTGATCTTCCGAGACTACGTTACCGGATTCCTCAGTGAATCCGACCTTTTGATCAACTCTACAACCGTAAATCTTAAGGTACCGGCAGGATCAATGACAGCTTTGGTGAAGAATCTCTACTTGTCCTGTGATCCTTACATGCGCAACCGTATGAGAAAGCCTGATCCCTCTAATCCTGCTACTGCTCTCTCTTTCCTTCCCGGCAAGGTACATACAAGTAGAGTGATGTATACTTAATATGATCAAACGTTTTTTCTCCCCTGTTAGGTTTCATGAACAGTTGGTTTAGCTTGTTACTTGTTTTAAGTGTTTGATTGTGTTGTTTTGTGCAGCCTATTTCAGGGTTTGGAGTGTCTAAAGTGATGGACTCAGGGCACCCTGATTATAAAGAAGGCGACTTGCTCTGGGGAGCTGTTGGATGGGAGGAGTACAGTGTTATCACTCCTATTCCTAATCTCCACTTCAAGATCCATCATACCGATGTTCCTTTATCCCACTACACCGGCCTTCTAGGTAATATTACTCAAGCTCAATGTGTTAGAGCATGATTATTCGGGGGAGTTTTTAGCACTGGGGTTCTTTGCGGAATTAAGAAACCGTCTTTTTAATTTTTTTAGTTAAAACTTAAGAGATGGTTTCCTAATTCCGCTAAGAACCACATTCTTAAGAACTCCCAATAATCATGCTTTTAGTTTTTAGAAGAACATAAGGTTTTGTTTGTAGTAGTTCATCATACACTATATCCTTTGTTTCTTTGGCAGGTATGCCTGGTATGACAGCATATGCTGGATTCTATGAGATCTGTTCACCAAAGAAAGGAGAGACTGTGTTTGTGTCAGCTGCATCTGGTGCTGTTGGCCAGCTTGTTGGACAGTTTGCTAAATTAATGGGTTGTTATGTCGTTGGAAGCGCTGGAACCAAAGAGAAGGTAACTAACTCTTTAGCTTCCTGTAACCATCACAGGTTTCTTGATCGGGTTATCGATGTTTTTAGGTTGATCTTCTCAAGAACAAGTTAGGATTCGATGATGCATTCAACTATAAGGAAGAGACTGACCTCAATGCTACTTTAAAAAGGTGTTTCCCTGTAGGCATTGACATATACTTTGAGAACGTGGGAGGGAAACTACTAGACGCAGTGATCTTGAACATGAGACCACACGGTCGTATCGCAGCATGTGGGATGATCTCACAGTACAACCTGCATGTTCCTGAAGCAGTATACAACCTCTGGCTCATTACCTACAAGCGTATACGTATTCAAGGGTTTAACACTATAGATTACTTGCACAGATACTCTGAGTTCTTGGAGTTTGTGCTTCCCTATATACGACAAGGGAAGATAACGTATGTGGAAGATGTTGCTGATGGGCTAGAGAGCGCTCCTGCTGCGCTCGTTGGTCTCTTTCATGGTAAGAACGTTGGTAAACAGCTTGTCGTGGTTTCTCGTGACCTTTGACTGAGTTAAGCACCAAACTGTTGAAGAGTACATGGTCTTGTTTTCTTTTCTAAACTCTATATACTATAGAATAATGTCTTGCAACAAAGCAAATCACTGTTAGTTATAAAATAAGTGAGGGTCTTAATCTTTATTAATAAATAAAACTGTGTTTCTTCAACAATACAAAGATAACAAGTCATGCTAGGATTTACTCAAGATTGAAATGACTAATAATAACCAAGAAGAAAGAATCTTCAAAGAATCATGTGGAGAAACAATTTCGGAAAATCAAAAGTTTTTTTTTTTGCATAAACCATTTGAAAAATAATGCTAAGGGTTTTGAGTTTGAGTGTTGTTCAAATCTACAACCTGCAGATAGATATCTATGTTGATCATAAGTTTCATTTCTTGTTACCTGTATCGGTTCCTCCTGCTAGTTTCTTTCTCTGTAGATGCTCAGCGACTTTGTAATCAATCACCTCTCTGAAAAGGTTTGCGTCCAACAAGCACTCTGCGCTTCCATACACAGCGGCTTGAACGCTCGCCATCAACTTCGCAATCTCTCTACCTGAAAACCCTTTTGTTTTCGCGGCAGCTTCTTTGAGGAGATCCTCTGTGATACCTTTTACCTCAATCTTAAGCTGGTCTTTCTTGAAAAGGCTTTGGAGCAAACCAGGCTTTTTAAGATTAGTCTTGGTGATGTACTTGTCTAGGTAGAGGTTTAGAAGCTTGAAGCGCTCTTCTTCTCCAGGTAAGGGGAACTCAAGAGTCTCGTCGACACGGTCAGCCACTGCTGAGTCTAGATCACCAGGTCGGTTTGTGGCTAGCGCTAGGACTATGTCTTTGGACTGGTCACCTGTGCGGAAGAGGAGTGCGTTTAGTGCACTCCTTTGGGCTTCACTCATGTACGTTTTGTTCCGCCTGTCGAATTTTGCAATCAGATTAGCACATAAAAAAACTAAAACCCCTCAGTTAAGACTATCATCGGACTTGCAACTTACTCGCACAGAAATGCATCAGCTTCATCTATGAAGAGCAACAAACCCCTCTTAGATTTTTTGGACCAGTCAAACAGTTGGTGTATCTTTGTAACAGCCTGTGCTCCAAGTGGAGCAACATCTCCACCTGTCATCAACGCATAATCCAGACCCTGAATGGTAACAAATCAAAGAATGAGAATGATTATCAAAGTCACAAGCCTGAGAATGAGAGTGATTATCAAAGTCACAAGCCTGAGCATATGAATGAGAGAGAATACATACAGATTTACGAGCCAGCTCACGGGCAGCCATTGTCTTCCCGGTTCCTGGAGGACCGTAGAAAAGCATATTTCGAAAAGGTGCTTGGTGGGATTTTGTGTTGGCAGTTGCACTAGCTAGCTGTTCGATTCTCTTTTGAAGAGAAGGATGCAAAATAACATCACCAAACCCTTTTCCATTTGTCGATGCGGATTCCTTACCACCACCCTTCAACGTGGACAGTGCACGAGAAACCGAACCAGACCAAGGGTACTTTCCTCTCGATGATTCTCTAATTAGAGAAGGTTGCCCTAAGACTCTATCCACATAGCTCCAGATAACCTTGGCCCCTTCTCTGCAACAAGCAATCTATAAGATTACTGAGTTCCTCCATAAGAACTCATGACTGTACTTTTTTCAACTCTTTACCTCGTTGTGTAAATCCCAGCTGCAAGAGCAGTGATACCTCCAACAGCAACAACCAGCTTATTCTGATCAGTCAGAATCATACGCAAACCCCCTAAGAACGGAAAATGAGTCAATCACCTAGTAATCATACATGTATTTGAGTACGACACCGAAATATTAGCCTAAAAGAAGGGGAAAACCTCCTTTATAAGGAGAAGGACACACGCCTATTATACTCACAAGTTACTTATTAGAGTCTATTTACTGCTATAGCAATAGAGATGCTTCCACAAGGAATGAATTAAAACGATATACAGATACTGTGTCACAGACCTCCAATGTGATCGAAAGTAGTATTAATGGCAGAAACCCATTTTTCTCTTTCTGCATTGGCACGATCGACAAGCATTCTCCTGTTGACGTCTTCAGAGAGCTTAGACTCACGGGCCCTCCCTTCAGCTTCCGCCATGGCTTTGACCCTGATTGTCTCACGTTCAATCTCAGCTTTCTCCCTCTCCGTTTGTCGTCTCTGTGCTTGAATCTCTTCCTCAGTAGCTCGTCGAGCTCCTTCCCGCCTAATTTCTGATTCTTCTTGCATCCTCACAAGTTCTTGGTTTCTTGTTCTCTGGGCTTCATTCTCAGCCTGTAACAGCCTAACTTGTTAGCTTGTAAGTGCTAAGTAAAAAAAAAGAAGTATTTTGTAGAATTTGCATGCCTGCATCCTTTTTCTTGCTAACTCATCTTCATAACGAGCCATCTGCGCTTTTGTTTGTGCTTGATGCTGAGCAAGTTTCTTCTGTTCCTCGTGTATCACCCTTTGCCTTTCCTGGTAAAAATTGGAAAATGTCAGG
The DNA here is from genome assembly GCA_014822095.1 of Diplotaxis tenuifolia. NCBI lineage: Eukaryota > Viridiplantae > Streptophyta > Magnoliopsida > Brassicales > Brassicaceae > Diplotaxis > Diplotaxis tenuifolia. Next base: position 1,535 of record JABAYD010069359.1, on the reverse strand, counting down.
GCACATAATCTTACAACCAAGAAGCTTCAAAAGTCGAATAATGAGAGATGCAACAAAACTATAGCAACAATTGGTAACAATAGAGTTGTTAAAACATATTAATTAAGCAAGCAAACGTCTCCTGAACACCCAAAGGTACTACACAAAGTAATCAAATAACATATTGAGAATGAGGTCAAGAGTAAGTTGAACTCACAGCTTCAGCTTGAGACTGGAGAGCTTTAAACTCTTGCGCCTTTGCAGCAAACTCAGCTTGCCTCGTCTCTTCTTGTGTCTTAATTTTTTCAAATACCTATCAGAAACCAAATCATGAGGCCAATCATAACTCATAAACACACTATAGCAAACCTTCTAATTCAAAAACTATCTTCCATTAGCTTTCATCATCAAACAAATCATCCTTACATAACAATTGAGATTCTTAATCAGATCTATGTACAATTCAGAATCTCAATTCTAAAGAAACAATCCAGACCCTTTTGGCATGAGCGGAGTTGTTAATCCCCTTCACGGTCTTCGCACCTCGCTCCAACGCCTCGGGATCGAACCCAGCGGAACTCGTTCTCGGATTATTGTTCCGAATCCGTGGAGGAGCATCAGATTCTTCGCCAGATCCCGGTGCCGGCGGAGTAGTAGAGCCCTGCTGCTGCGGATTCGAAGCAGGTGGAGAAGTGGAGAATCCGGAGAAGGTGAGAGGTCCATCTGCAGAAGCGATATTCGGTTTCGAGAGAGAAGCGGAAGCTGTTAGAGCTGAGATCAAACCAATCGCACATTTCTGAGCCATTTGTTTTGCTCCAATTGATTAAAAGGAGACTTAGATTAGGGTTCTTCCTGAGGATTTTATGAGGAAGAGATTGACTTGACGAACAAGAATTTTGACAGCAGCCATAGAAGCGGAGGAAGAGAGAGAGAGAGATTCGCCTGAGGGTTTTGGTAGGGTTTAGATCTCGGGTCGGTTTTACCCGATATTTGACCCGATTAATAAACTCCTTCGGTCCACTATAATTTTTATCACTATCGAATGTGTTTTTTTTTTGTCAGCAATCTTTGATGAATGTATTGTCATTTTTTTTCTTACAAATACTGAAAATGAATAGGATAACCCTAATTTTTTTATTATAAATATAGCATTTAAAAATAAAAATGATCAAAATAATACTTAATGTTTTATCAAAAAAGATAAATATACATTTATATCCTAATAATAAATTAATTTACACATTAAAATTTAGAGTTAAGAGTGAAATTCAGGGTTTAGGGTTTAGAGTTTATAGGTTTTAGAATTTAAGGTTTAGAGTTTAGAATTGGAAATTGAAGTTTTGGGGATAAGATTTCAATTTTTGAAAAATAATTTGTTTAAAAATTTCAAAAGATAAAATGCTATTTTAGTTTTTTTAGTTTTTGAATGCTATTTTTATAACGTAAACTTAGAAATGTGCTATTTTAGAGATTTGTCCAATACTAAAAGATCGTTTTTATATTTTTATTTTATTTATAAGGAAAATGTTTATATTTTTAACCTTTTATGAAAAAAA
>JABAYD010069356.1:0-20579 GCA_014822095.1 Diplotaxis tenuifolia | reverse complement strand
CCTTAGACAGCGACAATGTTATTCCATGTATGAACTGCATTTCAATCTAAAGTGATTTAAAGCCTGGTTATCTTATAGCTCTTGACGAACTTTTTAGTATTTGTTAAATATTCAGTTTGCTGTTTCGACTAGTTATGTTTGGAGAATCTTATTCATTACTTTTGAATTTATGTCAAGTGTTATTATTATTATTATTATTATTATTATTATTATTATTATTATTATTATTATTATTATTATTTTCAAGATTTATTATTGTCTAAATCTATTTTTTTTTTAGAAAAAAAACAAGCAAGTACTAAAAAACAAACCAAAACGGGCACTGCCTTTACCGAGCAATAGAAAGCCAGCTTGCCATCCGGCAGTGCATCTCCTTACCTTATGCATGAGAGAGCACATAACAGATTTTCATCCCATTTTTTCTTATCAGAAATGGAGTCTGAGTCCATTGGTATCACCGGATGATGTAGAGTAACTTCCTCACAAAGTTTCATGATCTACTGAAATTCTATTCTTTGTTAATATTTCTTGGCTTTCAAGGAACCCCTACCCTGTAACTTCCAATTTCCAGGTTTTCATTACAGAACGTGAATGCAGCAATTCTGCAAAGAAACATACATACCTTTAGCCAGCCTGTTAGACTATTGTAGCTAGAGATCTGGAAATGAATTTGATTCCTACACAAGTTGTTCCATCCGAATCTTGAGATATTTTCTTTTTCTATATCACCCACAAGTGTGCTAAATCAAATCATGGTGAATAAAAACGACACACGGCCTTATCACCGAATCTGCCATAGATTCCTCATTTCTGTGGATTTCCAAATCTCAGAATCATGCTTTCCTGTCCAATTCTACTGCAATGAATATGTATTCTTATCCTCAACAACAGCAAAGATGACTCTTAAGAGTTAAGACAAACGCTCACATATACAACAACTTGAAAAATGGTTTTCAAGATAGTGTAAAAGCTAAAAAGCAAGATCTTTGCGTCGTTTTTGCTCTCTAGACTCCACGTCACATACGCAGAAAAAGTATCTCAAAGACAATCCTTCTTTTTCTTTCCGTTTCTTTCGAGCATGGGGAATCAATTGTTGATTGAAAATATAGGCATCTAACTGGATAAACCATAATCCAATCTCTACCTAAGTGGATGCACCAAAAGCAAAAGATATTGCAACAACAAAAAAAGCAACATAGAGCATACATAATCACAACTGTTGCGTACCTTCTTGGATCCGTGGATCATTACTAAACCATATGGAAAGAATATTTCTCTATATAGTAAAAAAAAAAAAAATACTCATGACTGTATATGCCACTTGGTTCTGATAATGAAAAAGAAAAGAATCTAAGCTCATGCAGTTTTTAGCAAACCCCAAAGGGCACAACATTGGAGAGGGAACAAAAGTGGCAAAGATCTGATTTATGCAATCTTATCCTTTCTTTAAACATCTATCTCTATAAATAGGCTTTACTTACTTCATATAACATCAAAGCAAAAACAATCATTCCCTCTTACACTTAAGTCCAATGGAAAGCATTAGAAGTTTAGTTGCTGACAAACCAGTGGTGATTTTCACCAAAAGCACTTGCTGCATGAGCCATTCAATTCAAACACTGATCTCAGGGTTTGGGGCAAAGATGACGGTGTACGAGCTAGACCAGTTGTCAAACGGTCAGGAGATGGAGAAAGCATTGAAACAGATGGGGTGCAAGCCGAGTGTACCAGCTGTGTTCATAGGGGAACAGTTTGTCGGTGGGGCTAACCAGGTAATGACTCTCCAAGTCAAGAACCAACTAGCCACATTGCTAAAAAGTGCCGGAGCCATATGGGTTTAAATCCAAATGCAACAAGGATGAAATAAGAGATGAGACGAATACATATATACTTGTTTTTTGCCTTTTTTGGTTTTCCACCATGCATGCACTGTTATGTTTTCAACAAGTGCAAGTGTGTAGTGACACAAACCTGGTGTTATATCAATTACCATACATGTTATATTAATCTACGTAAGCTTAAAAGGCGTATCAGCAATGCATAATCCATAATTAATAAAGAAAAACTTTGCTCTTTCATTGATATCTAAGGATTGTATAACAAAATGAAATGCATTTATTCAAAACAAAGGAATGGTTTAAAACGCAATTAGCATGCTCACGCTTACAATGTCTTCTTCGTCCTATCCAAAATAGAGAGAGCTTGAGAAGGTTCCTAACTTGAGATGAACAAAAAAGAACGACTTCACTGGGGATCGAACCCAGAATCTCTGGTTTCGTAGACCAGCGCCTTATCCATTGGGCCATGAAGTCTCTTCTGTTCGTCATTTATTTGTTTTGAATTTGTTTATACGTTAAGAAGGCAATAAATAAATAAGGAAGGAAATGATAAAAAAACAGGGGTCTGCACTAATATTAACTCTAAAAAAATATTTTAACTAAGACCATCTCCAACCCAAACCTATTTTTTCTATAATTTCAATAAAATAAAGTAATTTTATTTTTAGAGTGACTTTTACTCCAATAGTTCACTTTAAAATATGATTTCTGTATTATAGAGTATTTCCTTGTTTCAATAAGATGCATGTTTTAGAAATTTTACACATATTTAAAAAAATTATGAGTTTTTAGTTATCAATGCATTATTCTTTGTAATTTACCAATTCTTATAATTTCTAACCAACGAGATTTAAACAAATACTTTGAAATTTATAATTTAACATTAATTAATGCATTGAAAATGTAAAATGTATATCTTTTTGAAACAATTTTTGTTTAAAATATGGATTAAATTGAAACAGATGGAGTAAAAATAGAAGGATGTCACTTTTTTTACTCTATATTTTGAAGTGAAAAAATTGATGTGACTCTATTTTTTACTTTATAATAGAGAAATTCTATTTTAGTGCGAAATATTAGAGAAAAAATTATTATAAAATAGAATTACTCTATTTTATGTGAATTATAAAGAAAAAACTAGGTTTAGGCTCCAGATACCTTAAGTACTGTGAGTCTTTGAAAATTCTATTATTTTTGCAGGTCAATTTAATTTTCAATCATATTTTGGTAAGAAAATTAAAACTATAGTCAAAATCTTAAAAAATTATATTGACTCTAACAATTTTATCTACAATTTTAGAAACTTTAGGACAGTTTTACAGCTTCAAATCTAGAGAAAAAAAAAAAACACCTAAAACTACCGCTTCTACCAATTAAACCCGCCCGATTCTTCGTTTATTTGGGGTTGGTTTACTGAATTGATCTGTCCACCGAAAGAGATCGATACTCCTTTGATCCTTCTCCCGAGGGTAAACGGAAAATCCCAAAAAATTCTTCTCTGATTCGATCGGATTGTTTCTCTTCAATTCAATTTGTTTTCTCCAAATTGAACAAAAATAAAATTCACTTCTACTTTGTTTCCTTAGGTCCTGATCCGATTTCGAATTCAATCTAGCTTAGGGCAAATCTCATAGGTTAGGGCTTTATTGTTTCGTGGATCGATTGCCCATAGTTTTTTTTTCCTTACGGTGTGTGAGGATTGCAATGTTAGAAAGGGGCTAAGGCTAGGGTTTGGTGGTGTGGGTAGGTATATATATAATTATAGTATGGAGGAGTCTGAGCTTGAAGAAGGAGAGGCTTGCTCTTACAATCTTACTAACGATTTTGGTTCAAGCTTCGACCCTGACAACGATCTCTCTTACATTGTAAGATTAATCTTTTTTATTTGTTATATTAATGGATTATGAACTGTGTCAAGTGCTAATGTTGATGTGTGTTTCTTGCCTTAGTCTCTTTAAGTTTATATTTTTTCACTTTTGGTAGGGATATTATCTACTTGTAGGGCTTTTTTAAAGGATGTGTGTAAGGTTTATATGGTATGTGTTTTAGTTGTTGTTATGGTTTTGCACTTTCATTATGATTCATTCAACTGCAAGGAGATACTATGTTGATTGCGATTAGATTGGTTAGGTTATTAAATTATTGAAGCTCTCTACCTTCCTTTTTGTAAGTCTTTAGCTTGTGATTGCCTGCTGCGTGTTTAGGTTTTATTCCATGGTTTCTTTCTAGAAAAGTTTAAAGCATCGGTTACAGTTTTACTTTTGAGAAGTTTTATTAGTAGGTTTTAAAATGCTATTCTGATTGGCTTCACTAGTATCAGAATCTTTAAATTAGTTGTTTTGGTAAGTAATCTATGTTTTGGATTTTGACTTTTACTTTGAAGGACGACAAGCTTCAAAGCATACTTGGACATTTCCAAAAAGACTTCGAAGGAGATTTTTCTGCTGAGAATCTTGGTATGTTGATACGTGGCAGCAACTCTTCTTCTTCTTCATTTGGGTCACAGAGTGTGAAACTAGTCCTTTGAATTTCATTACAGGGGCGAAATTTGGTGGCTATGGCTCTTTCTTACCAACTTATCAACGTTCCCCTCTTTGGTCTTATCCAAAGACACCAGCAAGACCTCAGAGTTCCGCAGGGACTAGATCTCCTAACATCTTATTAGGGGAGGTATATGTTTTTTTTTTGTGTCTGCGGCTTGCTCTTTTTAATTGATATAATGATTAATGCCTAATCTCTCTACCTTATTTTTCTTCTATCAGTCCCAGAGTCGTAATGCACTGTCTTCTAGTGTTCCTAAAAAGGAAAAATCTGAGCTTGCTTCCTCTAGAATCCCCAAAAAATCAATGAAATCCAAGAAACCTAGTTCCAGTTCCAGACATGAATCTGCAACCAAGAAACCTGGGGTCTTCAGTAAACAAAACTCTATGAAGCTCCGGATAAAGATGGGATCAGATAATTTACCTGCTGAAAAGAATGCGGCTGCGATATACAGTGGCCTCGGACTCGATGTGTCGCCTTCTTTGTCATTAGATACTAATAGTATTTCTGGTAGTGAAGGGATGAATGGGGAGGCTCAAGGTTATTCTCCGTTGGAGTCTCCCACCAGTATTGTTAATGTGAGAGAGAGTTTCCTTGTTTTTGTTTCGATATAATGCAAAAGTCTCCTTTGTTTTGAGAGGCTTATCTTGTTGATATATTCTTATATGCAGGTTATGACTTCCCTTCCTATGGATCATTTTCAGTTGCTATCTCCTCTCTCTGATGACCTGATTCGATTCATCGAGAGGGAAAAACCCGAGACGGGATATAAGCATACATCTCCGTCCAGGCTTTTCATTGAGAGTTCTTCTGCTATGGAGAACCGTCCAGAACCTCAAAAGGCTGGAGAGAATCCATCAGTGGGGAAGAAAAGGAAGATGCTGGAGAGGAACAACTTGTCTGCAGAGACAAATGTCCGCAGTAAGAAGGGCATGTTTGAAGGATCTGATGGCTCTGTCAAGAAGCCAACGGAAACAAACACATCATATCCTTCTGCTACGGAGAAAGAAACCGCCAGTAGTAAATTATTTGATGCATCCAAAGAAAATTACAGTGGCACTGTTAAGGGAGAAATGGCGACTGATGTAGAGAGAAGATTGTGGGGTCTAACTCGTCATAAAGATATTGAGCTCCATCATGAGAATCCAAAGACTAGTCCAGCTAGAAGTGTTCGGGAAGATAAGAAGACTAGATATGGTGATGATGATGCTTCAGGATGCTCGAGGAAAGAATACAAAGGAAACAAAGCTCCTGATTTAGTCAAAAAAGAAACAAAAGCGTCAAAGCTGAAAAGTGGTCATAAGGCGGAGCTAGAACATTCGTCAAGAAAACAGAAGTCTGATCAGATAGAACAGGAGCCACAGTCTTCTTCGAAGTATAGGGAACATAAAAGCTCCGTTGTTTATGAAGCAAAGATGAATGGTCAGGCTCAGAAGAAGGAAGTGGCAGCCTTGAAACCACAGATTGGTGGCAAAAATGCTGAGGACACTTACAAAGACTTTTTTGGAGACATAGAGGACTCTGATGAAGAAGTGGAACATAATTTTACGTCGGAAGTAAAAGATGTCCCTGTATCGGAAAAGAGACTTCCGAGCTTTGAAGATATGCCTGAAAAATCGAGAGTCGCACTGGCAGAATCTCAGAATGTTGGTTCTGGACCCGTAGTGGGCAACTTTGGTAGTGATCCTTCTCTTTCTAAAGCAAATCCCGTGATGATAGAAGAAAATTGGGTTGGTTGTGACAAGTGTGAAAAGTGGCGGCTTCGTCCGTTTGGTGATGTCCGCGAACTTCCGGAGAAATGGATGTGCAAGATGCTTGATTGGCTGTGAGTTTTTCGTAATCCTCTATTATTTGATTGGCTGGTTGCCATAATGTGTAATTGATTTCCTTTGTCATAATGTGTGTTTCAGCCCTGGTATGAATAATTGCGATGTTCCTCAAGAAGAAACAACGAAAGCTCTGTATGCGATGTTTCAGATTCCGGTACCCGACAGCCAGGCTCATGTGCAGAGTAATCCCAGTGGCCTTAAACCTCGGTTTAATCAAGGAGATGACAACACAAAAAAGAAAAGGAAGGGTTTTAAAAAGTTAGACAATGGAATAGTTAAAGAAGTTTCTCGAACTGCAGAAACGAGCAAGAAGAGTAGCTCTTCATCAGTAAGAAATGGAGTCATGCATAATTCGCATGGCCTTAGTGACTGGGCTGACGAAGAGAGACAGAGACATAAGCAGAAAGAGAAAGGAAAAGCAGTGGATCACCACTCTGAGGACTCGAGGAGCTTGAAAGTGAATAATAACAAAAGGAATGCAGATCAAGAGAGTTCTATGCTGGCCAAGAAAATGAAGATTGAAAGTTTTCTGTTTCCGGATGAATCTGAACACGGCAATGGACGCCCTACCTCGAGTAGTGGTGTCCCCGTCGCATCAGCAGATAAAAAGAACAAGCCTCGAGCCTCCTCTAAAACGCCAAAAGAGGAAGGAGGAGCTTCAGATACGGGAAATAGCAATAGCACAGGGGGCAGTAAAAAGAAGAAACTGAAAGAAAGCTATGGTTCTCAGGTGTACGGTGAGAACGAAAACCATGAAGGAAAGAAAGCTCGAGTTCTTAAAGAAGAAAAGGAGCCAAGTTTTCCTCATGGCAATGGAAATTCTGAAAAGAATCACAAAAGTCATCCGAAAAGAGAGTACGGACATGTTGCGGCCACATCTAGTTCTTCTCATAAACCCAGAAACAGCTCCCACGAAGTTAAATGTTCGCCTGTTGGGTCGGTTTCATCCTCACCTATGAGAAAGAAGAAAGAAGAATCTTATGATGCTGACGTCTTCGCAGCAAGTAGTATGAGAAGATTCTCAGATGGTGAAGGTGAAAATTATGGTGGGAGTGATAGATCGCAAACGCGGACAAAGAACAAACACGGATCCCATGAGTCTTCTGTGCGTGATGTTTGTGATAATAAAGGATCTTTGAAAGCTAAAGAGCGCGCTGAACCTTCTCTGGATGCCAATATAGGAAATGGTGGCCACAAGGATTTACCACTAAAATTGGATAATATTCATGGTGGAGGAAAGCAACCTAGCGATCATCATCGACGTAGCAATGATTCTTCGGCGAAGAAGTCAGGAAAAGATTCATCTTCTCGATCCAAAGACAAGAACCAAAGCATTAGGTCTGATTCACGGGATGGTCCGAGACATATTGAAAAGAAGATATACGATGCCAGTCCAGACAGTAGAGTAGACATGGTCGTGAAACCAAACATTCCAAAACCTTATGACGTTGAAAGAGTATCAGAAAAGAGTAACAGAGCAGATCTAACTTCTCCATCACGGCCACCATCTAGAGGTGATTCCTCCCGTAAGAAAGTCGAAAAATGCGGCACATCAGCTGGCAATAATAGTATCCAAGCTGATGATGTGACAAAGGCAACAACAGCACAGACAAGAAGGAAAAACGAGCCTTCTCCAAGCCCCTTGCGAAAGGAAGTAACACCTGTACAAGCCGCCCATAATATTTTGAAAGAAGCTACAGACCTAAAACATACAGCTGATCGCCTCAAGGTTTTTCTCATAGTTCAGTTGCAGTGTTATCACTCTTTCCATCTTGTATTCTCTTCTCATGGTATTGCTCTTGTTGTTGTTGCTGTAGAAATCTGTGTCAAACCTTGAGTTCATTGAGCTTTACTTCCAAGCTTGCCTCAAGTTTCTTCATGGTGCATTTCTCCTGGAGATGAGCAGTAACGAGAGTGCTAGACAAGGAGAGACAATGGCCCATTCTACGAATATTTATAGCAGCACAGCGCATCTCTGCGGGTAATTTAGAACTGCAAGGAAATAAAAGGACAACGTTTCTGTACCATTTGTAATCATTGTATAACCTCTTTTTCATGATAGATTTTGTGCCCGTGAGTATGAGAAGTCTAATGAGATGGGAGCTGCTGCTCTGGCTTACAAATGCATGGAGGTCGGGTATATGAGATGGGCCAATTCCTCTTCCGCCAATGCTAATAGATTTCGAAATGAATTGCAGACTTCTTTGCAAATAGTTCCTCCAGGTAAGCTAGTCTGATATGGCTGGCGATGTTTTGAAAAATTCTTCATATTGTAACTTTCTTGTCACTGCCTTTTAGGTGAGTCTCCTTCCTCTTCTGCTTCGGATGTTGATAACGTGAACCATGCAGCAGCAGTAGACAGAGTTGGCAATTCAAGGTGCACCAGTTCTCCGTTAGTTGCTGGGAACCACGTCATTTCTGCGCCAAACCGCTCTAATATTTTACGTCTAATTCATTTTGTAAGTTTACCAATAGCTCTTGCAATTTCACTTTGTTAACAGCTATGCTTAGATTTCAAGTTCGTTAAATTGGAAGATGAATTGATGTGCTTCGTTTCCTTTTGCATCGCTGATGCTCTTTAGACCTTAGCTAATGTGTGGATAATCTTAGCTACTCTCTACTGTTTTGCAGGTTCAGAACGTAAATTTTGCAATGGATGCATCGAGGAAATCACGTGTGGCATTAGCAGCTTCTATTGAAAACTTGGGGGAAGCCCAACAACAAGGAGAGGGGATTCTATCCATTAAGACCACTCTTGATTATAGCTATCAAGACTTGGAGGGGTTGCTACGTTTAGTGAAGCTTGCAATGAAGGCCAATAACCGGTGAAAGACAGCTGAAATGGAGCAGCTTATTTACGAAAAGTGAGAAGAAAAAGAGGCAAATTCTGATGGTGAAAAGAATCATCTGCTGCCTTGCGGCTCTGCCTGCCTTTTGAGAATTTGTTTTGGGTCTCATAATCATTTTGTACAAATCCATGAAGAGTTCCGCTGACAGAGTCTGCTACGAAGAGTGTTCTGGTAAACCAAGGAAGGAACTTGACATTTGACTCGCTTCTCTTATTCTACAGAGGAACATTTCACAAAGGTAACATAATAAGGAAGCTTCTTTCCAGCTAATTAATCCAAGAACCATGTATGGAGTATGTATACAGAGAAACCAAGGTGTAACTTCTGGTACTGGATTCTCTATTTCCCGATCTCAACACAGAGAAAGCCGTTCTCCCAGTATCAGGTCAGCCAGTCTGATACAGCAATCACCATTTTTGTTGTTGTTGTACAAGTTCTAGGTTGAAACTTAAGTTGAATGTTCCTTTTTTTTGCAGATTGTAAACTGTTCTCATTCTATATAAGTCATTTAGGGTATATTACAGAGAAAGGAAATAATAAGATTAGACGAGTTTGGAGTAATAATAGCTTTCCCTGTAGTGGTGATAGGCTCAGCTTTAGGAGGTAAGAAAGATGTATTCATTTACATTTTCTTAAGTTTTTTATATATATATATATATAAAGTTACAAATAGAGTTCTGTGGTCTTGGAGGAGCTTTCTCGGGGTTACCAATAAATTCCCGATCTGATTTTCTGTTGCTGTTTTACGGCAAAGTTTTGAAAAAGGCTTCGGTTCCTCTTCATCTTTGTCGTATCTTATTTAATATGTTTGTTTTTCTTACTGAATATCCTCAACTCATGAGTGTATGTATGCCTTCTCTGGTTTTGAATGGCCTTATTGTATAAACTGTACATTGTTCATCATAGATATATAAATTGAGAATTTTACAGTCCTGATTCTTAGACTATCTCACTAGTTACCACCAAGCTATTTTGTTTTTTTTTTCCTTCCTTAATTTCGAAACCTTTTGCAATGTGTGTAATACTCAAACATTGGTGCAGCACTTATATCACCAATAATCTCTGCAAGAGCAAGATATGTCTCTAAAATGGTGAAATCTATTACAATCTCTTACAACAATCTCTCTACCATATAGCTTCGAGATCATCTTCATCACAAGATGGCAATCCCCACAGATTCTGAGGTTCTTGATGATCCTCACCGGAGTCCCAGGCCTAGTCTTCATCAAACAAAACGCTATTGCCAATTTCTCACTGTGGTAAGACAAAGCCTTCACTTTACTTCCCTCATCAAGATCAAGTAAAACCTCTTTTGTGTCCGAAACATAACCACCTTCTTCTCTCAGCCTCTGCATTATCTCATCGAGCATAAGGTAAATACTTTCCCTCTCTTCCTGAGACTCGTCTCCTACAACAAACTCGTGAATCACACCATCTACTTCAACGGAGCTGCATCCCGGAACTTTCTTGATACCTTTTACCTCCATTTCTTGTCTGATACGTTTAACTTCTATCCACCTCCCTGTTTTAGCATATACATTTGACAGAAGCACATACGCTCCACTATTCATGGGATCTAGCTCGATGAGTCGCTTGAGGGCAGCTTCACAAGTCTTGACATCCCCAAGCATTCTCGACCCGCTTAACAAAGACCCCCAAATGAGTTCATCAGGCTCCATAGGCATTGACGCTATAAAACTCTCTGCTTCTTCGATCAAACCAGCTCTTCCGTAGAGATCAACCATACATCCATAATGCTGGATCGATGGAATGATACCAAATCTCTCAACCATCATTGCAAAGTATGATCTTCCTTTGTCTACAAGCCCACCATGAACACAAGCACCGAGAAGACCAACGAATGTCACAGAGTTTGGGTTTATGTTGTTACTAGTGGACGTCATCTCAGAGAACAGTTCGAAACACTCTTCTGCGAGGCCGTGCATTGCTAAGCCACATATCATTGCACTATAGGCTTTAACGTCTTTCTTGAACCCCAAGGAGTTAAAAACAAGTTTCGCTCTCTCGAGACTTCCACATTTGGCGTACATGTCAATGAGAGAAGTAGCTAACACAACGTCTATCTCCACATTGTACTTGTCCACGTAAGCATGAACCCATTTCCCTTCCTCAAGCGCACCTAATCTCCCACACGCGGAGAGCACAGCCGACAATGTGAACTCGTTTGGTCTGATGAAATCTCGGTCTTTTCTCGGTGACATCATCTCTCGGAACAAATCAAGCGCTTCTCTGTTCCTCCCGGACATAACGTACCCGTTTACCAAGCAGCTCCATGAGATGACATTTCTGTCAGGCATTTCGTCGAACAGTTTCCGCGCGACATCTACCAACCCAGCTTTCGCATAAGCATTAACCACCGAGTTCCACGCGGGTAAATCCTTTGGGACGGAGTCGTCATCGAAGACTCGCTGAGCAGATACCAAGTCGCCGCAGGAAGAGTACATGTTGAGGAGAGAAGTGCGGACAAAGGGGTCAGCGTGGAGACCAAAGAGAAGGATCTGAGCGTGGGTTCGTTGACCAAGAGGGAGATGAGTTGGGTTGTTGAAAGAAGGGAGAAGAAAGGGGAATGTGTGAAAGTCGGGTGTGACGTTGTGGCGGCGCATACGGAGGTAGACGGAGATGGGAGAATGTGGGGAGGGGTTGTGAAGAGTGGCGCGGATGATGAGGTTCCATAGGTAAGACTCGAGCGTTAGATGACGAATATGAAATATCGGATTTATAGTATTAAGATTTTGACATAATCTCGTTATTACCATTTCTCAGATTGCCATTTTCTCTCACCGGACAACGTCGGAAACAATCTTATGTCTCTGTTTATTGGTTTTGTTGCTTGCAAGTGTCTTCGGGACAAGTCCATTCATCAAGACACCGTGTCTTGGCTTGGGGGATCATACCGGACTCGCTGGTAAAGTAGATGGCTGATTTAAAAAAAATCAAAATGTTTTGGGTCTAAAATGTAAATATCAAATAATTAGTTGTTCTTTATATAAAGGAGTGATAACATAAAACCCTAATCTCAGACAGTCTTTGCCGCTCTCCGCCGTCTGCTTCCAGAGATCAACAACAGCACCAATGGTATGTTTTTGCAACTTTGATTCAGCTTCTTCATGTTTCCGAAGCTTATCCCCTTGTGTTTGATGTGTGTTCTGTGACATTTTTGTAATTGATAGGCACCGAAAAAGGGAGTGAAAGTGGTTGCCAAGAAGAAGACGGTATGCTCTCTAATTGATCTCTCCTTCTAGCTTTGTTGAAATCCCCTGTCTGAGTAACAGTTGTGCTATGATGTCTTATTCGATTTGTGATGTTTCTTTCTTTATCAGGAGAAAGTTACGAACCCCTTGTTTGAGAGAAGGCCAAAGCAATTCGGTATCGGTGGTGCTTTACCTCCTAAGAAGGATTTGACTCGTTACATCAAATGGCCTAAATCAATCCGTCTTCAAAGGCAGAAGCGTATCCTTAAGCAGAGGCTCAAGGTCCCTCCAGCTTTGAACCAGTTCACCAAGACTCTTGACAAGAACCTTGGTAACTTTCTCCCTTTCGTTCACCATAGTTTCCTTCTCTTACGATTAGTTAGTTGCGTGACTCACTAATGTATTTCTTAATCTGCAGCAACCCAACTTTTCAAGGTCCTTATGAAGTACAGGCCAGAGGACAAGGCTGCAAAGAAGGATCGTCTTTTGAAGAAAGCTCAAGCTGAGACTGAGGGAAAGCCTTCTGAATCCAAGAAGCCCATTGTGGTCAAGTATGGGCTCAACCATGTGACTTACCTCATCGAGCAGAATAAGGCACAGCTTGTGGTCATTGCTCACGATGTTGACCCCATTGAGTTGGTCGTGTGGTTACCTGCTCTTTGCAGGAAGATGGAGGTTCCTTACTGCATCGTCAAAGGAAAATCACGTCTTGGAACGGTAAATAGAATTTTCCTCTTTAGTTGTCTCCTTTTTTTCTTCTCTATTTAACCGTTGAATGATGTTCATTTCTCGCATGTACTTGCAGGTTGTTCACCAGAAGACAGCTGCATGCTTGTGCTTGACAACTGTCAAGAACGAGGACAAGCTTGAGTTCAGCAAAATCCTGGAAGCCATCAAGGTAATAAGAAAAAGATGACCCAACATAAAGTTCTCTTAGTGACTTGACTATAACTTTAATGTCTTTGTTTGCTGTTGTGTTAAATAGGCAAACTTCAACGACAAGTACGAGGAGTATAGGAAGAAGTGGGGAGGAGGCATTATGGGATCCAAGTCTCAAGCCAAGACCAAAGCTAAGGAGAGGGTTCTTGCCAAGGAGGCTGCCCAGAGGATGAACTAAGCAGAGATCATCTCACTATGATGATGATGATTTTTTTGTTTAGCGATTTCATGGAATGTTCTAAAACTTTATTCTCTTTTTCCATCTATGTTGCACACTTGAGGATAATATGCAGTTTTGTTATACATTTGACTTTTAAGTTTCTTTTTATTGATCCTTGTTTGCAAATTAAAACTAAGGTCAAATCTTCAAAATAACATTTTTCTAAGTTTATGTCACAAAAATAACTAAAAACTAAAATAACCAAAATAATATTTTTTTATTTTAAAATTTTTAAGTTTTTTTAATTTTTTCAAATTGAAAATCTTTTTCTTAAACTTTCATTCCTCAGCTCTAAAAAAAAAAAAATTAGGCTTAGTTAACTCGTAAAAATGAATAATTTATAAAATATTTTAGTGGTATTTTTATCATTTTTATTTCTAAGTGATATATTTGTGACAAAAAAAATTTTTAGTACTATTCTAGTTTTTTTTCTCTTAAAACAATGAGTTTAAAACTTTACAGTTTTATGTTTCGTCCGATAAGTATACCGGTTATTGTAGTGTAAGCCGAAGTAGTTACAAGAAACGGATTCATGATCGTTAGGTGCACTTCTGCAATTGAAGCTTGCACTTCAAAAGGTAGGTAACTAACGCAAGCCAAGTTTGAAACAAAGAGAGATGGGTGTGTCTTGAGAGGACAACTCTTCAATAGCGCAGTTTGATACTCGTTTTGAAACAAGCTTCTATCTTGTGAATATAAGCAAAGTTAAAAGTCGACAGTTAATGAGCTAGCATGCACATATGGGCTTTAATTCCATTTATGTAATACTACTGAGGCCCAATAACTGTTGGGCCTTAATTGTAGTGTTTAACCGCCATGGTTTTCGACTCCTCTTTTCCTTTCTTCGTCGTCTTCCTGTGAGCTTATTTGGAAAACCGAGATCGTGAAAAACCCTAATTTTCGTCGATCTGCTCACAGTCTCGATTCCTCGTTTCACCACTCCAGTTCAACATGAGGTAGTGCTCTTCTGCTTCGCCTGCTCACTTTATATTTATTATTGAAGATTTCTGCTCTCTCTTTTAACACTTTTGATTTTGTTTTCGCCTTTTTTTTTTGCAGTAAGCCAATGGAAGATGATACCAACGTAAGTAAAAATCTATCTTCTATCTGACAAAACCTTAATTCACTCGCTATTGTGTCATGTTACATCTCACTCATAGTATTACCTTTTAGGGCTCGAAGCTACTCGATTAGCTATTAATCCGCTACTCGTAGGGTTATGTATCTTGTAGAGGTTATGCTAGTGAGTAGAGATACTGTTCTGAGCATTGGTTTTATATCTCGAGATGGTTATCTTATCCATCTATAGAGTTATGGCTGTGTCACTGTGTGAATGTTGCTTGTTTTGATTCTCTGATACTTGATGTTATTAACAAGGCAATTTGTATCAACAGATGGTCTTTTAGCTTTTCTCACATGCTTTCTATATGCTTTTGATTAGCAGGGAAAGACCGAAGAGGAGGAATTCAACACGGGACCCCTTTCTGTTCTGATGATGAGTGTTAAGAACAACACTCAGGTGTTGATCAATTGCCGCAACAACAGGAAGCTCCTTGGCCGTGTTAGGGCTTTTGACAGGCACTGCAACATGGTTCTTGAGAATGTCAGAGAAATGTGGACTGAGGTATTCTTTTCTGGTATTTAATTTCTTTCTATAGCATTTGTGGTATCTTACATGGGCGTTGTATGGTTTCTTCAGGTACCTAAAACTGGGAAAGGAAAGAAGAAAGCACTTCCGGTCAACAGAGATCGGTTCATCAGCAAGATGTTTCTCCGTGGTGACTCTGTCATTATCGTCCTCAGGAATCCCAAGTAAGAGAGAGATGTCAGCTTCTCGTAGATGTTTCTTCATATGATACTTCTTGCTTGTTGCCATCAACTGAGATACATCTTTGATTATGAGACTCTTAAATCCTAGTATTTTTCACTTGTGTTCTGGCTTATCTCCTATGACTAAGAAGCAGGCCTTGAGTAGTGCCACTAAACTTTGTAATGGCAAAAGACTATCATATGAAGAATTAGATCGTTATATTATTGGAGCTTAGCTCGCAGGATTAAATTATGATGGAGATATTTGCAAATGAAAGACAAGTTTTTTTCTTAAACTGTAATGAGGTCATGAATAGTAGTAAGTACACCAAAACTCTTACTCTACGTTACACGAATGTAAGTAGTACCAGGATAGAAATAAAACAAAAATAAATTTGAACAAACGAAGTTCTCGTCTCTCCACAATGTAGCTGCAAGCAATGCCTTCAATTTTTGGTTATAAACAACCATTAACCAATAGTAGTTGCTGCTACATGCAACTGTTTAAGCTTTAAGCTGAGGTTGTTGTGGTAGTCACGGAGGAGCCTTCCTTCTGGTCACCAAAGACACGTTGACGGAAGTCTTTGACCATGAGAGGGAGTCCCTGACGAAGAGACACCTTTGGTTCCCAACCAAGAAGCTCCTTTGCCTTGGTGATGTCAGGCTTTCTCTTGTGAGGATCATCTTCCGTGTTTGGTCTGAACGCTATGTTTGCGTTTGGATCAATCGTCTCTTGCACCACCTGCAACCAATTCAAAGAAATCAGAATCCACGAGGATTCAATGTAAAGAAACAGTTGTTTTTACATATATAGAGAGAATGTAACCTTAGCGAGCTCGAGCATGGTGAATTCACCAGGGTTACCGAGGTTAAATGGCCCTACATGTTCTCCTTCCATCAATCTCATCAAACCTTCCACCTTGCATCACACAACACAAAATCAGACCCACTACTTCACAATTAACAGCAAAAAAAAAAAAATAACAAGACAAAGGGGAGAAAAAGCAGAGGGTCTTACCAGATCAGAAACAAACTGGAAACTTCTTGTCTGCTTCCCATCACCATAAACAGTCAATGGTTCTTTCCTTAGTGCCTGTTGAATTGTTATTAATTCACACCATCATTACTCTGAAGATTCACTAAACTATTCTTAAAGCGTTTACTACTATATGCAACTAAATTATCAACAAACCTGCGCAACGAAGTTGCTGACAACACGTCCATCATCTATACACATTCTTGGACCATATGTGTTGAAGATCCTAGCAATCCTGACCTGTGACCACAATCAACATGGCAAAGACAAAGTTAGTCACTGAAACGCACTCTATCTCTTCTTATCAATAGCTAGACAAAAAAAAATAACTTAGCGTGAAAGGCAGTAAAAAAAAAAGAGACCAACCTCAACATTGGCTCCACGGTGATAGTCCATGGTTAGCGTCTCAGCGGTACGCTTCCCTTCGTCGTAGCAACTACGAACACCTGTGCCGACCATTACAACCACAATCAGTCAAAACACAAGAAACATGATTCACCATGCACGTTTCAGAAAAAGTCAAAGAACACTGTAATTAGACGGTAAAAAATCACTGTCAGTAAAATGGCAGAGTAAAACAAAAAAAAAAAACATTTTAAAAGCCATAGAATATGTAAGTAGGTACATTTGAAATGTCAGGCTAACATGGAGGCTGCATCTAAAGGTAGAGAGACACGTAACAGAGACGCACGATGAGAAAGACCCGTTTTCCACGGTTCAACGGTTTGACCATATACAGAAATGGGGACCAGATCTGAAAGGTAAGCACATAACAACAACACCTGTGTTTTTTCAACTCTCTATCGTGCGCATTCTTTGACTCAGTGAAAGAAAGAAAATTCAAAAAAAAACGCCGTCGTGTCAAATTACGGTGGAATGATTCGTTTTCAGATTCCGTACGTGGAGAACACAACCAATTAACAAAAAACAAAAGAGGACACGCTAAAACTTCATGAACAAGGAATCGATTAAAGGAAGATAAAGAGAGGATTACCAATGGGATTAACGTTGCCCCAGTAGGTCTCGACCTGAGGATGCTGAAGAGGATCACCGTAAACCTCACTAGTGCTCGTCAGGAGAAACCTAGCACCGACTCTCTTCGCCAAACCAAGCATGTTCAACGTTCCAACCACATTGGTCTTGTATACACATTAAGTCAAGGAACCAAATAACAATCAAAACATTCCATTTCCTCGAAAACAAAATAAAATTATAAAAAGGATATGATAGTCTTGACGGGGTTGAACTTGTAATGAACAGGTGAAGCAGGGCAAGCCAAATGATAGATCTGATCCACCTCAAGTAATATCGGCTCCACCACATCGTGACGTATAAGTTCAAAATTAGGGTTACCGAAATGATGCATAACATTCTCCTTACGCCCCGTGAAGAAATTATCAACAACGATCACGTTGTCACCTCTCGCCATCAACCGATCCACCAGATGCGATCCAACAAACCCCGCGCCACCTGTCACCACCACTCTCAACCCCTTGCGTTTCAAACCGAGCGGGATTTTCCCGCCTGTTACTCCTCCTCCCATCCTGTTCATGTACTCGAGGCTAGGCTTCCTCTGTGTCGGGACGTAGGACGACTCCTCGGATCGGATTCCGTAACCGGAAAACGGATCCGAGTAAGGGGTGGAGCGAGGGAAGATTGTGAAAATGAGTGATGCGATTGCAATGCCGACGAGGACGAAGAGGAGACGTTGTTCACGGAGAATGTAACGCATGGGGCGGGTTAGGGAGAACCATGGTTTGGTAGGTCTTGGGTAGTACGCGTCGGCGTCTGGTTGGTCGGCCTCGTGTCGTCGGTTGATCAGCTCGCTCGCCATCTCCTCTCGCTTCCTTCTTCGATCAAACAGCCGCGTGAAAAGCGAATCGGGGTGTTTTTCCTGTATTTAAGTAGCCAAGGCGTTGATCAAAAAAAAAAAAAAAAGTAGCCAAGGCGTTACTGATCAATGCTAATTACGAGAATATCCTTTTGATTAGTAAACTGTAAACCAAGTAGAATGACAATTTTTAATTATTCTCTTGAGACTCTCCTTCGATGTCGGGGATTGATATTATTGTTACTTAATCCATTATTTGCTAGCAACTAGTTAAAATATTACTACATGTAATAATATGATTTATAATAATTTAAACTGTTAATAATGTGATAGGTTCGTTAGGTAATATGCTAATGTGACGTAAAAAAAGTCAATGCCAAACCTTAATGTAGCACTCAAAGCCAAACTGGTGTGAGCTTTGAGTGATTTTGACGTTGGGTTTCTTTTGATTAATTTTAAAAGCATATTTAAACAAAAAACAGTTTAAAACATTTCCCTGGTAAAGATTAAAGAACATGATCAATCACTGAACTAAAAAACTTATATACAACTTTGGATCCGGAGGTGAATACAAATTAAAAAGAGTAGGGAAGAGCATTGGCATTTAGGTTGACTTGTGATTCTAAACGTGGCTAACATAATCAAGTTAGGTGGTGGAATAAGTACTTGACAAAAACAAGTCATATCATTTTGAAGTTGACACCGACTTCTCCACACGTTTAGACTCTATGAGAGGTTAGTTACTCGTTAGGTGGCTCAAGCTCCTTGAGCTGAGGAAGGTCAAATAAAAATGGCAACAATATTACTGACCTGATTAGTCATTAGGCATTCAATATTTGGTTTGTAGGACGATTAATTAGGCCCAACATATTGGGTTCACTGAGCCCATCGAGTGTTGGTGTTAAAACCAGCAGGTTAAGGCCTTTTAAGGGATTATTCGGGTTGTCATTGGATAAAACCCGAATCTTACCGGATCGTCGGAAATCAAATCAGGTGAACAAGTCTTCTTCTTGTTGAAGAGACGACGTATCTAATCCCACAGTTTCATCAAATCAAAATGGCGTCGGGGTGGGGAATAACGGGGAACAAAGGGAGATGTTACGATTTCTGGATGGATTTCAGCGAGTGTATGTCTCATTGCAGAGAGCCCAAGGATTGTTCCCTTCTTCGTGAAGACTACCTCGAGTGTCTTCACCATTCCAAAGAGGTACCCCCCCCCCTTTCGTCTTAGCTTTACCCCTTCGTTCCTGGCTTGTAAATCACCAATTCACGCCTCCATTGCTTAGATCCATTTTCACTGATTTGATTATTCGACCCTAGATCACTCAAGTCCGATGATGGGGTTATTCCAAAATCCTAGATGAGTTCTGAAAATGCCTCTGCTCTCTTATTAGATGAACGTATCTGTATGACATGATTACCCTTTTTCTAGAGACTTTCATGGTTAATGGTGGATGTTTTCATATACCATTCACTAGGTCACTCCTACAGATATTGTGACTGTGAATTTGGGTCTTACCCTTCAAATCCTCTTTTGCTTCTTCTTCATATGGAATCAATTGTCAAGATGAAAATCTATGCACATGTTCTCTCTGTCTTGAAAACATATAAAGAATGGTATGCATATTAAGATGTATATATAGGCGCATGGGAGAAACTTTAAGAGGATGTTAAGCTATATTTTAATTTTATGTTCAGTATAGATTCTATGTTCTTTGCTTCGTGTATAAACTTATTATGGCTGATGGGACTGACAAGGGAGGGGGCATTTGTTTGTGTAGTTCCAAAGAAGAAACAGGATATACAAAGAGGAACAACGTAAACTAAGAGCAGCTTCAAGGAAAGGCCAAGAAACTGGTGGTGATGCGCATCACTAGTGGTGAATTTTGTTATCCTTCCTCAGCCAAGTTTGCGGCTTGTGAAGATTCTCTGTTATGTTGTGTGTCAAACTCGTTTTGGTTGTTCACATAGTTTACTTCTGCAAATGAATATTCTCTCTCTTTTTTTCTTCTTCTCTATTTTACCCTTTGACTGAGTTGTAATATGCTCTTTGGAAAAACACAGACTCCTTTCATGGTAATAATTCACTCTTACATGTAATATTAATTTCATACTGTTAGAGAAATGATTATTCATCTCCTAGCACAGTTGTCCTTCATTGTGTTATCCTTCTCATCCCCACGTGAAATCAATTAGAATAATAAGAACAATAATATTCATCTCTCCCACTTTGATCTCCTCTCTCTTTTACGTTTGTATTCTTACGCATACAAATAAAGCCTTATCGTATTTATATTTTATAATACATTATCAGCACGAAGAAGCTATACCGCCATGGTGAGCACGAAGAAGCTATACCGCCATGGTGAGGTTTAATTTAAGGTTTTTAATATTTATATTATTTCAATTTTATTATTGTTTCGGAGTAAGAGGCTAGGTCTTCTCCATTTATTATTCGGGATGATAGGCGTTGCC
>JABAYD010069333.1:0-10709 GCA_014822095.1 Diplotaxis tenuifolia | reverse complement strand
TGATTTCAATTTTCAGAAGAAGATAATATAATTAAAGAAATGAATGGGCATAAGAGTAAATGATCTATTAAATGAAACTTATTTTTGAGACTTTGAGCCTTGGGTGTTAGTTTTGGAACATAAACTTGGATCAGTGCTATTATTGTCCTTTTCTCTTTTAAGAATCTTACCAAAATTAGTTTTTTCATCATTAATTTTTTTGTACATGTCATCATTTTGATTAATTTCATGTCATTCTTTTTAATGTGGGGATAATACATAAAGAACATTCAGAAAATCCATTTCCAAATAATGTTTCTTTAATGTTGAACATTCTGATATCATAAAAGAAAAAAAAACTAGTTTAACCGTGAATTATCGATTAATTATTAGTTTAATTCTAAATTTAATTTAATTACTAGTTTTTTCATACCTAATTTAATCCTATTTCTTTTGTTAACAAAAACCTAGAAAAAACCCCAATTGCAGACTTCTTTACCGCATCCCATCCATCACGTCCCACACCTTCTTCTACCATTTGAAAATTTGACAAATAACTATAATAGCTCATACTCCTCCGCTGACTAGGAGCTTTGCCGTTTTTGTAGAGTAGTCTTGGATAGTTGCGCTTACTTCTAAGAGAAGTCATATCTACCAATAAAAAAACAGATTAGCATGAAACGAATTATAATAAAAAAAATCTTGTTCGGCAAAATTATATATACAACTAGGGATCTAATACAACTATGATAAATAACAAAGCACCCATTTATGTCTAAATCAAACAGATTGGTAAATAAAAAGATAAGTAAAAAACCACATAAGCAAACACTAAGTAAACAAAAGTGTCAGAAACGTATATGCAATGAAGCAATAGAACAAGATGATAGAGGAAGAAACATAAAACAAGAAAAAAAACAATGCCTAAACAGAGGATTCAACTCAGCAAAACATGTAATGAATCAACAAAAAAAACTGAGGTAAGAAGCAAACAATGAAGAAACCAAAACAGAAATCAAATATCAGGTGCTAAGACGACAAAGATCATGAGGAAGCATCAGCCTTTTCGGTTCAGAAGAGGAACAAAGAGCGGGTAAGCGATGGTGGTATGCATCGATGGAGAGTTCAACACCAGAGATGGGAAAACGTTAATCGGAAAGCGAACAGATATCGGTTCGCTTTTTCGGTTGAGATACGAACAGAGAGTATGGGTAAGTGATGGTGATAAGCTATGGTGGTTTGCCTCGCCGGAGAGTTCGACTGAGATGGGAAAAAACTAATCAGAATTCGTCGGAGGAAGGAGCCTTTCAAGAAGCTTTGTTGATTTTATCATCATTCAATCAATTTGATTCAATTTTAATTCACCAAAAAGAAATCGTGGAACCCTAATTTTTTTTGTTTTAGGCAGCTACCCCTGTTCTGGTTTTACGACGTAAACAAGGAAGAAGAGAATTTTTTTTATGTTTACTAATTAAAGAAGATAATGGCAGTTTGGTTATATTTTGTATCCCTTACCAAGGTTTTTTTTGTCAATGTATACATAAATTATAATTCAACAACGGCAAAGAGTTAAGTTTGTAATTATCTAATAAATAAGAGTTAGTCTAGGTAATTTTATCTATTATAAATTATGAGTAATATTACTGACGAATTTACATCAAATCACTCTATCTACCTTATGAAAAATCATCTACGAATACATTACTTGAGCCGTCCTAAAGAATCCAAGCTGGACAATATTTTTTGCGTCATGTTACGGACCTCTTCTAATTTTTTCCCCCTTAATTTACATATTTTTGTTTTATCTAAAATTTGAAACCCATACTCTTGTTGTATAAATATTAATGAACACTTAAGTCGAACTATTGGACTAATGAGACTTCCACTCTAAATAATGTTTAGGGGAATTGCTAGTGAAGCCTAAAATGAAATAACTTATTTCCAAATACATTAACTACATCAAACGATAATTGGTCTTTTTAAATATTTGTAGCAATTTACCTTTTTATCTTAATAAAGCAAAACACAAACATATTTTTGTCTATATCTTGTGATGGATTGCTACAATGATACTCTTAGACCGCCACTGGCAAAACATCCTAACTATAGTTCAGATTTGCAGACATATGGTTATACGATCATATCAATGCGTTGAACGATCATACCAAACGTTGCTATGGGAAACTTATTTCTAAATTCTTTATCGTTTTTGTTAAAGTAAGCACAGCAATATAAAAGAATTTTGGCCGAACAATGTTCAAGAAATTGATAAGCTGTAATTAGACGATTTATAAGGGATAGTGCCTACAGTTTTTAAAAATTAGTCTTGACCCCTAAACATATTTATAATTCCTCCCCCCCCCCACCTTTTAAATCTCAGAGGCCATGCAAAAATCTCTGAGTTATCAAAAATCCATGCATCATGCAAGCATTGTTTTCTTTGGGAGATGATGTGGCTCCCACTACGGAATTGACTGATTCACATTTACCGTTAGACCATCCATAATGGAAGTGTTGAAATCTATTTTCAACCGTTGAACCTCTTCCAATGAGAACGTTGAAGTTTGTAAAAAACCAATGTGGCATCAACATGGGTTGTTAAGTTTCAACAGTTGAAATTTTTTTGTGTGGGCCAACTTTTCCACATGGCACAATTGGATTGGAAGAAATTGTTTGGACAATTTTTTTATTTTCACCCAATAATTCAAACTTATTTATTCTATAATAGAATTTATTTTTAAATACAAAATATATCAAATTATGTTTTAATTATCTATAAATAGAGACCATTCTCATTTCATTTGGATATAGAGAACAAATTATGTTATAATCAACTATTGTGGTGTTTTAATCTTTAAAAAAAAATTGATCCTAGTTGCTTTATAATAATAATTTTAGTAATATTTTAAGTTAATTACAATCAAAAATATTATTAATATATAGTTATTAAATGGAAAAAATATGAATTTGAAAATTGTATGCTGAGGTAGGATATTGAATTTTTTAAACGAACTATTGTAGAGGTTAAAAATGAAATGGATGTTGAATAGATTATGTGAAAAAGACGATAATTTGGAATATTAAAAAACGTGTTGAAAATGAAATGGGTGTTGAAATTATTATGCATTGTAGAGAATTCATTTGAGTCACATCAGTTTATACGGAGGCCGCTAACTGCCGGTCCTCGGTCACCTGTAAAATCAATTAATGGCCTTAATGAAGTCCAATTACTTAGCTGAGATGTCCGCGCTAGCTTCATCAACTAAAACTTGCCTTGCAAGAGGCCTTGTCTTGTATAAAGATTTCCGAATCCAACTGCCGGCAGTGGATGCATCAGAGACCAAAAACATTGTTCAGTTCCAACAACATAAATGTTTGTATATTGAGAGATGTAACTTTATTGTTTTTTTGTCAACTGCGTAACTTTGTTTTTACAATTGAAGAACCACATCATTAGTAAAATTCTTGTTCGCATCCTTAATGAAAATGAAAATGCATAAATATAGTAAAACTTGTATGTATGTATAACTCTAAATGTCTTCATAAAAGTGTTTCTTGAATGACTCCATGTGAGCCATCTGTTGACAAGTGGCAATAATCAGAGATCCATCTTCATTTTTATCTGCCAATAGCAGAGAGTTCCAATCGAGATCATTCGTGCCTGGTCCCATACAGACCTCCTGGTCCCATCCGTAGTCAAGACCGTACATTAGCAGAGTTAGCCAGCTCACAAGTCTAAGATTAGGGTTCCCGTATGGACCTTATGTGCTTCCCAGGGTATGTATATCTTGAAACTCCTTCAGATCCCCATGGTTCTTTAGATACTCTATCCCAGTCATCACGTAAACGCTTGTCACATTCTTTATAGCTTTACTATTTTTTTCCTCCGTGATACCCAACTCATTCGGTATCAGTTCACCTATATGTAGGGGTGGACATTTTGGTTTTATTACGGGTTCGGTTTGGGTTATTTGGCTAAGAAAACTTTAACCAAAGTCAATCCATATTAGTCTGGTTTGGTTTATGTTCGGTTTGGTTTGGTTTTAGGTTGGTTCGGTTTGTGTTTGGCTTGGTTTTAGTTTGGTTTGGTTTGTGTTTGATTCGGTTTAATATGGTTTTGTTTGTATTGTTCAATTCAATCGAGTTGGTTTTTTAGTTTTGTTCTAGTTCAATTATAAAAATATAATTTATAAAAACATTAACAAATCATCACTTGACACTAAATCATTGTTTTCTCCCTATTTAAACATAAAAACATCACAATAAATATTTAGAAGATATAATCCAATAATTTTATATTATTATCTTCAAACTTAATTTTAAATCATAAAAGTCTTCGGTTTTGATGTTAATGTATAGATTCATATTTTTTTTAGTTGTGTTAATGACTTAATTCTATTCATTTAGAAGTAAAATGCATAAAATTATTATTTATTTAGGTTAAATGGTTCAATATATTACATCTAATGTTATTACTATAATTAATCTAATTAAAAACCATTTCGGTTTTTTGGTTTGGTTTGGTTTAAAACCAAACCAAACCTAACCATTCGGGTTGATAAAATCTTGAACCAAATGATTTAGACATATATTTTGGTTCAGCTTGGATTGGTTTGATTCGGTTGGGTCGGTTTAGTTTGGTTCGGTTCGGGTTTTTTACCTACCTCAACCTATATGCACAAGAAAATTGTCTAAACATAGAATTTTCATTGATTTACGTGCATGAGAAACAACCAAAAGATCCTCCATTCTAAATTCTAAACCCAACTAAGTATTTAGTTTCTACATCTACCCTATTCTACAACCTTGTTATTCAAACCCTTAAGTTCTGTTTCAGTTTCCATTGTGTTTTCCAAATCTCTTAACTCCTCCAAACCATTGACCTCAGCGTCACAAGTCTGAGTTTCCATAGAAAGAGTTTCCATCTCCGATGGTGAACGAAGCTCTCTAAAGATCATCAAACTTTTGTTTTATATTCTCAATCTCTTCAACCACTGATTAATATGTCCATCTAACCGAGTGATAGAACTTTTTCTGCAACAATTAAACAGCATTAGATCATATGCATTCTCGATTTCTATAGTCCAAAATCGAACTCTTCATTTTTCAGCAAAAATAAAACTATAATGGTGAATCTGACCAAGATATCAAATACTCCATTGAAAAAAATTTGGGTTAATCAATCAATCTCACCTCACCTCCATAGGTTAGCTGAGGTCTTTGATGTTAATAAATCTCAAACGCTCTCCATGTTTGACAGTGTGTCGTAATCCCCTTTCCTCAATCCTGCATTTCTCTTCACCATATTCCTCTTCGTTTGTGCTATTTGTTTTTCAAGAACCCGTGGAATCCCAATTAAAAATTTGTTCTCCATTTCTTTGTTAATGTAAGGTGAAAAAACAACATTTTGTTGTAAAATAAGAGAGATAAAAGGGGAATTGTATCTGTATTATTCATAACATAAGGTGTCCTTATATAAAGATTACAAGTATTCCTAAACTTAATAGGAAAAGGGAAATGTCTAAATCCTAAAACAACAAGGAATAGGAAATAGTACATAAGCATAATCCAACTAGGAAAAGGAAAACTAAACCAGCCGCCTATGGACTTAATGGTCGGACCGGTTATCGACGGGTTGGTTATGGCAATCCACTATATGGTTTATAACACTTCCCCTTGGATGTCATAACCATTAGAGTTCGTAATACGCTTTGGATGTTGCCTCATTAATGCCTATGTATATGCTTATATATTGTCCATGAAAATGCCCATGGAAACTGTTCTTTGTCTAAATGGAGTATTGGAATGTCGGCATTTTTTAGCTGATGTATTTAACGACTATTAGAACAAAAGAAAATGAACAATTAGAACTACACTACATACTTCTGAATATGCAGAATATTCACAAGTCGTAAGTAGAAACATTGACAACTTAGACCACGTGATTATGTTCTTCATCTCGCGATTTTAATTCTCACAAGACTCATCTATATTCCATTGGTTTAATAATAGGGCGTCCTTATTTATTGGCCAAATGCACCTCCCTTCTTTAAATTATTTAACCCCACGTTTCTATTTCAATCTTTTCTGATCTATGAGTGCATTCTAATATTGATGTGGGTTCATGATCCTCGCTTTTATATCTATAAGTTCAAGTGCTACCTTATATATGTAAGCATTGGTGCCGACACTCTTTATATGTTCCATTATGTTCCAAACATGATATAATCGATTGAGATTTCATTATTATCAGGACCACTTAATACTTTGCAGCTTGGCGTCCCAAGCCACATCGTATGGTACCTGTACCTTAGAGCCGACCGGCCTTATCTCCATGTCTGGTATGGTTTCCTTGAATCTCAGATTTGTTATTATTCTATGCACCTTTCTTTATTTTTGTTTCCGAGGATTCTTATCTTATGGAACTTGTTGGTCTACCACGTTTCATATGTTGCCTAGACCTGTAGCAACTTGACTGTGTCTCTTCTTGGACATCAAATTCGTTGGTGTTTTACAAGCTGGTTTATATATGACTTAGTCATTCTTTTCAGGTCAGCAAATGTATCTGCATTTGATTAGCTAGCTTTGGTATAATCTTTGTATTTATCTTTGAACGTCTTATTTCACTTTCTTTAGTCCGAGAATCTTGCCAATACAATAATGATTAATTCCATTCTATTTGTTTTATTCTTTTACTCTTTTATCAGCTTATTATCCCCCCCCCAATGTTGGATATTCAGATTCATTAAACATGCAATCCGTGTACCTGGCCTCAAACTAATCACCCATACTTGGCTCAAGGTACTTAATAATCGTGGGAGAATCATATCCAACATATATCCCCATCCTCTGCTGAGGATCTATCTTAGACGGAACATACGTCTGTGGTGGTTTATTCAAAATGTCTTAAGATGAGATATGTCTGGTTCATTACCCGTAATCAATTTAAAATGAGAATATCTATGCTCACTAGATGGCCTGATGCGTATTAACTTTAGATACATGTAAAATTTGTATGTCCCCAAACTTTAGACTTGGAGTTTGTGCCTTATAGGTAATGGTTTATGCAGCCGTTTATAGTATGTACATGTGCCACGGGTTTGTCCTCACTGCCTCCTCATGGACATACTATACGCTTTTAAACGCTTGGGACATTATAGCCTAATGAGTTTTTCTTGTTCACATGTTACACATGTGTTCTATATGGGATAACTCTGTGTGCTCATTTGTATATCAATCTTTGCATCATGTTTAGACCACAATGGCCAATCCGGCCATGCCATAAAGTGTATAAATTTTCGTGGGTAAACCCTTTTGGTTACCAAGGCTTTTGCCTCTATCATACTGATCATGGCATAGTTTAGATCAGTAGAGAATGCAGGTATAGTCTCGACCATTTTTTTTAATAATCTGAAGGAACTTTTGTTTCCTTTTCCCATTGTGTTTCTATATGGAAATCATTCTTATATCTTATAAACTCAATGGGCTTCTATGGGTGAATATAGAGCATTAGATTTCTCTAGCATGTGTACCCTTTAGGCAACAATGTACTTAGCCTTTTTAGGCGCCAATGTACTTGGCCTGGTTAGGCGCTAATGCACTTAGCCTGGTTAGGCGTTAATGCACTTAGCTTAGCCGTAAACCTTTAGGAAATTCTATATTGGTCGTAGGCTCTTATCTGATTGGCTATACCCGCAACATTGCCTTATATATTGGCGTTTTCTTAGTCATATCTAAAATCATTCATTCATATTATAAAGTTCTTAAATTAGACAAAGCAATAGCAATAAAAATAAATTCAAGGAAATCATAAAGACAAAGAAAACATAAAGCAAAGTAAACACAGAAGTCAAAATCAACATTATTCTTTTAAACAATCAAATATTTCATATTCCATAAGATCATTCTTTTATCATTGTCAGAGTCACCATCGCCATCATGGACTAAATGGGCTTTTGGATTCTTCCCTTCCTGACTCTCTTTATAGAGGTCAACAAGATATCTGGGAGTCCTACATGTTTTAGCCCAATGATTCCCCATACCATATCTATGACACACTGACTTGGTAGAGTGTGGTTGCTTAGAAATGCCACGACCTCCTCTCCTTTGACGACGGCCAAAAATGGCTCCACGACCAGGTTATAGTGGTTCCCTTGTCCACAGCCGTATGAGGTAGAGTGGCCACGCCCACGTTTTTTCCATCCACCACGGCCACGGCCGTATGGTTTATCATGATGGATGTGGTTGCTCTCTTTAGATTCTTTCTTTTTCTCTGCAGACTTATTGGCCTCAGGTAATGGGGTTGATCCAGGTTATTTTCTCACCACATTGTAATGGGCTGAGTTATATTCTTCCACAGACTTAAGGTCCTGGAATCTGAAATTCCTCCACTCATATATATAGCCTTTGGTAATAACACCGTTCTTTAGATTATTTCTTATTCATGCGGCCATATGGTTATAATGCAAACCTAAAATACTGATTTTATATGTACAGGAGTGAAATTATGGAACCTCAATTTAAAACAATCAGATCATGCAAATATGATAATAATCAGATCTTGCGCATAACATAAACATGTTGGTCGGGATGATATATGATGCAAATTGGCCACACGGCCAAATAGATATAATGCACTCAATCTTAGCAATCGGATTCTATATGTACAAGGGTAATATTAAAACATTCAATCAAGGTTTAGCAATTAATCAATCAGTTTTTATGATCAATCCTAATAATGCAACTTAAGCCGCACGGCCAATGGTATGAACAATCTTATCAAACGGCTTCTATATATTCATAATGCAACTGTTTTATACACCTTTGCAAAACGGTTTCTACGTGATTATGAAAATATGAAATCTCAAAGCAAAATTCAAATAACCAAATTTCAGTGTGAGATTATTTAGGTTTTCATTATTCAAGTGTGCTGTAAAACAGTAAGCAATCGGGTTGTCAATCAAATTCGGATTCAAGGTATTTAACCTCATAAACAATCAAGATCAAACAATACGAATTTATTCAAGTAATCAATCAATTTAAACAATCAAACAGATCAATTTAGGTTTTATAAAATCGATTATATTTGAGATTTTTAGAGATTTGATCGATTTCTTGCATAATCATGCAATATACATGTATGCGGCTAGGGTTTCGATTTGATCATTAGATCAAAGGATTTTGAGATTCAAAACATTAAGGTTTTGATTTTAATTGATAAAAAATCTCAGGATATCGAACTTGAGGTTATGAGCTTCGATTTACTTATTGGGAGGGTTTGATCTATTGTCTTAGGGTTTGATTAGGGTTTTGCAAAATTTTAATTGTCTCAATTTATATCAAACAGTTCCAAATTCGATTTCGGGTTCTCTTTAGGGTTTTAATTTTACCTTAATTCAAGTAGGGTTGAATCGGACCACCAAAGAGAGAAGAACCGTGAGCTGGTACATGCCGGATCGTGAAGAACGGTCAGGATCGTCAGTCGGCTCGTCGGATCGTGCAGACTGGTTGGATCGCTTTCGGAAAGTCTGTCTTTAACCTCAGATGTGTTGAATGGACCACCAAAGAGAGGAAATCGCGAACTGATTGAAGCTGAGACGAGCTTAAACTCCTTGTTGATATTAGATTTTAATTCCCTCGGCTCATGAAACAACACGAGGAGCATTAGATAACATGTACGCCATAAGCTAACAAGATAACATGAATCAACTAAGGTAGGATAAACTTATCTTGCACAGGAGATGAGTTCGGTTAGAAAATCCTTGTTGAAATCGGATTTGGTTTCCAAAGTAAATTCAGCGCATACGGTATATGTGCGTGAGGGCGCGTCGGTTGTTAGATCGACAAGCGGTTTGCACTGACGGATTCATCTTGGCGAGGGCTTCGATATGATATCTTGATCGTTTTCTGGGTCTTCACGGTTTGAGAGAATTGCCTCTTTGAAGTTTCGAGGCAGATTTCTTTGCGTTTAGGATTTGATGATTTTCGGCTGAGTTGAAGAATATTTCGTGGGGGTTAAGGACTAGAAGCTATCGTGCTGATAACGTGCTGTAAATCGAGAGAGATAAAAGGGGGATTGTATTTGCATATTTATAGCATAACGTGTCTCTATATAAGGATTACAAGTATTCCTAAACCTAATAGGAAAAGGGGAAATATCTGTTATATTAAAAGAGAAGTCATGACTCATTTCATGTGTGATTTTTTTTAGTTGGACTATTACTAATACTTTATTAAATGTATTTCATTTCTTTGTAACTACTTTTATCATAATACTTTTTTATGTTAAATATAATTATATATTATTATTATTAACAAATCTATTGAAAACATTTTAACAAGATCTTAACTTTAAAACATTATAGAAATATTTTAATAATTCAAAATTAGTAATAAAATATAATTTTGCAATAATATCTATTCAGTTATTTCTTATAAAAATCAAAATAAATTTATTTTTTATCTATTTTATAATCATAATCTATCATATTTAATAAAAAAATATTATATTAAAGTAAATGGTATAAATTATATAAAATTTATAAATTAATTTTATTTTATTTTTTATAAATAGAGAATATTAATGTTAAAAATATATAATATGTTGGTAGAACAGGTTAGTGTTAGTAACTAGATAATACATATATAAAATTAACATGAATAACAATTAAATAAGCATAAAAAGTTTGCAAAACTATAATCTAACTTTGCAACTCATATTATAATTTAGT
>JABAYD010069323.1:0-11352 GCA_014822095.1 Diplotaxis tenuifolia | reverse complement strand
TAAGGCAACGCCATTCTTAGCAAACACTTTCTTAGACTGGACTGAGCTTTGTGAGTTCAAAGATGATGAAGCAAAACCCATCATCCTCACAAAAGATGTATGGACTGGCCTCGTCTGCTCCTTGATCGACCCCCATTTGATCACACTTTTTGCACAATACTTCACTTCCTGTTTGACAAAATTCTAGACTGACATTTGCCGATGTCTCACACTTCTGGATATCCACCTTTGCTGCTGTCCATCAACAAATTGTAAATGTATAAATTTGTATTTTATTCAAAATAAAATTTAGCTAAATCTAACTTTTAATCTACTTTTAGGCCAAAGAAGAAGGACAACTATCATCGCTTTCTCGACTGGTTGAGGCTATCCATCGGACCGAAGATCTCTAGGCCTAGCTTACGCAGCAATCTCCGGATTTACACCCATCAAGTTGTCTATGAAAAAGTTAGACAAGATTTTTATGAGATAAAAATTACAATTTTACATCTTTTTATTTTTTTCTCTTATATAATTTTTAATAATGTGTATCTTTTTAGGTTATCCCCGAAAGGAACAAATCGTTGGAGTGGGATCTATAAACGATGTCCTGATGTACCATCGCCACTACAAGAAAACAAGGCCAAAACAACTACGAATTACGACCATAATTGTGTAGTCATAATTTTACGTCGGCCTTACGACAATGTAACGACGAAATCAAAATTGTCGTAAATATGACGTAATCTTGCTATGAAACTTATTTAACGAGTCGATACTTTACGACTATGCTACATCGAATACTTTGCATCTAATTAACGGCCAAATTACGAGGAATATAACTTTAATTCGTAACGAAGTTTATGGGGTAGTAAGTTCGTGTAACATTCCCACCAACTAACATCAAATTTTTCCTATAAATATGCTCTCCTCACTCATTTTTAAGATGCACAAACAAAATAAGAAAAAGTAAAAAAAAATATATGGAGATATCTACGAGCTTCGAAGTTGGATGTATGCAAATAAAAATTATGCGGGACGAGTGACAAACGAATTTTTCAGCGGGGCAGAGATATTTATATACCGGGCTGGAAACACGTCTCTCACGGAGAAAACATATAAAATATTTTGTCCTTGTCGTAAATGCAAGAATACCAACTTTGCTCC
This sequence comes from Diplotaxis tenuifolia, assembly GCA_014822095.1. Taxonomy (NCBI): domain Eukaryota; kingdom Viridiplantae; phylum Streptophyta; class Magnoliopsida; order Brassicales; family Brassicaceae; genus Diplotaxis; species Diplotaxis tenuifolia. The sequence goes on along the minus strand of JABAYD010069323.1, from coordinate 10,206 downwards.
TAGTGAAACGGTTTTGGACACATATAGTAAGTAGAGAATTTACCCACATTAATACATTTGGTTTCACTATGGAGAGGATGATAGTAAGAATGAAGATAGTAGTAGTAATCAGTTTGGAAATTGTTATTAATAGAAAAGAACTGAGTCAATTGTATTCACATAGTTACCCTCATGAGGATCAGGTGGTAGATGTATGATGCATGATATGGTCAGAGATGCATTTCATGAAACAACCTCAATAATTGCTGCAGAAGTCGAAAATATAAAGGAAGTAGAAAATGTAGAGGGGCCTAACTTGGATGCAAAAAGATTTTATGAAATGCTAGCCGCAACTAATCATGCAATTTATGAAGGTTGTAGAGAAGATCTTTCTAAATTATCATTGGCAACTAGGATGATGAATATCAAAACTGATCATAACTTATATGAAGTTTGTATGGAGGTATGGACTGAGTTGTTTAAATAGTATATGTTTGAAGATAATGCGTATGCTGAATCTTATTATGAGATTCAAAAACTGGTTCATACTCTTGGCTTACCTTCAGAAGATGATAGATGTATGTATAGACAACTGTATGAACTACTGGAGGGAAGATGCTGAATTGTTGGAGTGTCGATTTTGAAAAAAAGCCATGATATAAACCGCACGGACGTGGATTGAATAAGATATGTACCAGCGTGGTACTTACCTATTACGTATTGGCTGAAAAAGATTATATGAATCTGAAAAAACTGCAGCAGCGATGAGATGACATGCAGAACATACTCAGAAGGAAGGCGAGATCAATCATCCCTCATATGCAAAAGTTTATCTTGTGTTGTGCACAAATGGATTTTAGTCCTTTCAGAATGTCTAGAATACAATACTCACTTTGGCAGTCATCCTGATGCCATATAACCTTCCACCAAAGATGTGTACAGAAAGGTAATTTTTTTTCATGAGTATATTGATACATGGGCCTAAGCATCAAAGTGGTCCCTCGATGTTTTCATACTGCCTTTGGTAGAAGAATCGAAGGAATTGTGGTCAACCGGGGTGCAGACATATGATTGTTCAACGAGAACAAGCGTTACAATGCAAGCAAAGTGGTCCCTCGATATCTTCCTACTACCTTTGATAGAATAATTGAACGAATTGTGGTCAATTAAGGTGCATGCATATGATTTTTCAACGAGAACAAGCTTTACAATGCGAGCAGTTCTCATGTGGACCATCAGTGACTTTACTGCATATAGGATGTTATCATGTTGGACTACGCATGTGAGGCTAGCTTGTCCTTATTGTATAGGAAGCACAAGTGAATTTCAGGTGAAGCACGGTAGGAAGACATTGTGGTTTGATTGTCATCGGAGATCTATTCCCATGAACTATATATATACCGACTAAACAAGATATTGTTCAGGTTAAAAGTGGTTGTACGAGACACAGCTCCACCATATTATCTGGAGAGGAAATCAAAAATGATATTGATTACTATGGTGCACAAAAAACTGTCTGCAAAAGGGGTAATTGGCTTACTCCTGCAAATATAGCTGATGGTTACGAGATACAATATAATTGGCATAAGAAGAGCATATTTAGGGAAATTCCATACTTGAGGATCTACTCCTGTGACACAATCTTGGTGTGATGCATATAGAGAATAAATTCTTTGAGAACATCATCAATACATTACTGAATGTCCCCACGAAGACAAAAGGTAACAAGAACTCAAGGTTCGATTTTTTTGCATTATGTTTTTAGGAGTGAGCTTATGCTCTTCTTGTGCCAATTATGTTGTATCTACTCTTGCCACAAAATCTTGATGTGATGCATATATAGAAGAAATTCTTTGAGAACATCATCAATACATTATTGAGAATGTCCCTAGGAAGACAAAAGATAACAAGAACTCATGGTTGGGTTTTTCTGCATTATGTTTTAGGAGTGAGCTGCATATTAAAATAATGGGAAGTTTTTTTATGGCTACGTTTTTGTTCCAGCAGAAGCAAAAACAGTTGTTCAAGTGGATGACATCAGATGTGAAGTTTTTTAATGGGTAAGTTTTCGAATCTACCAAGATGTGTTGAGAAAGGACAAAAGTTTTCATGGATGAAGAGTCGTGATTATCATGTGTTTATGCAACGACTTCTACCATTTACATATACGGAGTTACTTCCCAAAAATGTTCACAAAGCACTTGCAGGTAACAAACTTTCTTCTTAATGTAAAACATACTTATCGGATTTGGTTAAAACATTTATATTTGCAGGTATTGGAGCTTTATTCAGAGACCTTAACTCACGTACATTAACTGAAGATGTCATCAGAAAACTTGATGAGAATCTCCCGATCTTAATGAAAAAAACTGGAAAAAAAATCCTCCATCATTTTTGACGTTATGGAACATCTAGTTGTTCATCTCCCGTATGAGATATTGCTTCGTGGACCTGTACATAACGGATAGATGTATTCTTATGAACGGTCCATGAAAAATTTGAAAAGGAAAGAAAAAAATCTTACAAGGGTGGAAGGTTCAATAGTTGTTGAGAGTTTAAATGAGGAAATATCTCACTTCACGTCGTACTACTTTGAGTCACAAGTTTGGACACGAAAAATGGTTCCAAGCAGATACGAAGATGGTGCTGGTATGCCAACATATGTTTAAGAAGATGTCCAGTATTTTATCAGATTTGACGTCTCGGTGGAAAACTGAAAGAAGTTTTGTGGTCGAGTACAGAAGACGCTCACAGTGCTCATACATATACACTCCTTAACTGTGAGGAGATGCAATCATTTGAAAGATAATTAAATTTATTTTCGATATAAAATTTAATATTACCTTGTATATAATTATTGCAATGTACTTAATTAATGACAATTTGCAAAAACAATGATTTTGTTGCCCAAGTTGAAGAAGCTATACCGAGAATATCAACTAATAAACTCAAAAACAGGAAAGAGCAACAACTCGTGAAGTGGTTAAAACGTAGGTATAAATCACAATACAATTAATTATGTTAATTATTTTATTATAATATTACATACTAATGAAGTTATATATAAATTACAGGTTAATTATGATGATCTATAGTCTGTGAGTTCATGAGATGATACAAGGTTATGTCGCTAAAGTCACCACAACACCTATTATTTCACATGAGGTTACACTTTTCTCACTTATGAGTATGGAAGTCGTTAAGCAACGGTGAATTATGGATGTGTGCGAAAAGGTGAAACAAACTTCTATGGGATCTTACAAGAGATCAACGAAGTGGAATTCTATGATTTAGTGAAGATGAAATGCGTCTTCTTCAAATATAACTAATTCGACCCCACCGTCAATAGAAGTGTTCGGTAAGTTTGGATTTGTATCAATGCTACACAGAGGTACAATAAATTTGAACCCTACATATTGGCATCTCAAGCAGACAAAGTTGGTTTTATTCCATATTCGAGGATCAGACAATCTGAAATATCTTGGTTCGCCGCTATAAACGTTACACCTCGGGCCGAGTATTGAGTGATGAACAACCGCCTTTGCAAGAAGATTCCGTAAATAACGTGGAAGTACCTGAACAAACTACAAATGAAATCATACTTGTTGATCCGCAAAAAACCAAGATATGAAGATCTTCTATACGATATAGCGGACGAAGCCAACGAAGATGAATTTGAAAAAAGCGATGAACCGAGTGATGGTTCTGATGACGAGTGAATTTAATTATGTTACAACTTTATGTTTCATTTTATTGTTAGACTCATTGCATTATCTTAATGTATGAACTTAATGTTTTTAAAAAAAATTATGTTAAAACAAGTTATGAGATTTTGTAGTTTGGTGTTTAGAAGTGTAAAATGTATATATAACTTATGACGTTTGTGGTTTGTGGTTTTGGTTTTAAAGTATAAACACTGGTCATCCCTACTTTGTCTTAGTTCATAAATGTGGTTCGTCCTTACTTCTCATAATGGAATGTTGACCCTATATCGTTGTAAGTTTACTTCTACGTTAGAGGATTACTAAACACGGATCGTCTCTAATCGTCGTAATTTGATGTAGTAAATTCATTGCAACATTTCCTATAAATATGCACCACTCTCTCATTCTAAAATGCACAAGAAAAAATTCTAAAAAAACGTCTCATGGTGGCAATATCTTAGCCAAATGCTTCTAAAGAGATTTATCAGACGTATGAGGATTAGTCCTAAGAAACTAAAGAGAGTGCATGGCCACCAGAACAATCTTATCAATCCATGCAGCTTATGCTGAGTCAATAGGACTGTTCTCGTGGCCGTTTCTCTTCAGTTTCTTGGAAAATCGACCACATGTCGTTGTAAAGTTAGTGCATAACCATATTCATCGTAATTTAGTTGTTAATATTGCACATGTCATTTTTATTTCATCTCAATTTTAAAAACACGCTTTATACCTAATTTATCAAAAACGTGTCATCTCTAATTCATCGTAATACACGTGTCGTTCCTAATTCATCATAAATTTACTTCGACATTACGATGAAACCTAAATACCTATATAAATTCGCACAGCCGAAATCATTTCTTTGCTCATTTCTCTCCCTTTAACTACGAACTCCCATCTCTCTCTATTTTTTTTTGGTTTTAGATGGTTAGTTTAGGGATGAAATTAGATTAGGTTTGAAATTAGTTTAGAATGGAATAAGATTAGTTAGGTTTGGAATTAGTTTTAGATTATTTTTTATAACAAATTTAAATTGTTTATAAGCATAATTTATTTTTAAAGATCGTTGATATGGCTAGCGTTAGAAAGAGACCTTGGAACATTGCGGTGAGACCCTCTTATACGGATACATTTCTCGGTCGGCAAGATCCATCAGCTTTTAGCTCCGGCACTACATCCTCCCAGGAATTTGTTTTCTAGAGAGCTAATCTCATTAGGGAAGAATACTGATGACGACTAATCCGTCTGTGCCTCATCGTCTTCCTCCTCCTCCACAGCCGTATGTGCCTCCTGCTTAGTATGTCCCTCCTGCTCCGTATGAGCCTCCTCCATACTATCCTCAGTATGAGCATGATCCATACCATCCTCAGTATGATCAGACTCCTCCACACCATCCTGATCAGCTGCCTGCCCCCTCTCCTGATGATGTTGCCCCAGTTCCCAAGGCTGCTCTGGCTCCTCAGCTGTCCATCCGGATTTGATGGTGCCACCGAATGCTTCGTATGCTAGATTTACAGTGGAATACCTCCTTAGATGCCGGAACAAGAAGGTTTAAACATCATCAATCCAGATTAACCACCCAACACTTTTTGCTAATTTTTAGATTTTTAATTATTAAATTTTTAATTTTATTTATTACAAATATATATTGCTCTACTATTTTTTTTCCATTTTGTAGGTTTCTGACGGACAATTGCATGGGACAGAGCATTTCGCACATCATCAAGGCAAACTTCTGGGAAGCGTATCCGAACTGGTCTCTTAAATCGGACCAAGTACGGAGGACTTGGTTCAAGTGTTTGCGGTAATTTTTAATTATAATATTTTTTTTATTTTTATTTTTTTGAAATTTATTTAATTATTTCTTACTTTAATGATTTTTTGTAGCAAAAATGGAATTAGTATAATTCTGTCAACGAGAAGGTGAAGTAGTAGTATTCAACGATAAGGCGATGAATCACCTAAAGAACAATGTTGGTGATTGGAAGGAGAAGTGGAGGGTTTTAGGGGGTGTCGCAAAACTCATCTTCATAAGCGATGACGTTTAGACTGACTTGAAGGCTTATTGGAATTTGCCTAAGTCAGTTCAAAGGTCCCTTAGTTGCTCCACGTATCGGTTGACATGTGATGCTGATGGCAATTTGCTAATGCCCCATACTTCTGGACAGACCCCACATGCTGGAATGGCCTTACAAATTGTAAGTCTTCTTTCTTAAATTTTTAATTATTAATGAATCTTTTATTGAATGCATGAGTTTAATTTAATTTTTTTTTTGTAGGCCGTCTTTATAAGACGATACACCAGCATTCTGATGAGACGTTTGTGGATCCTCAAGCGGAAAGAATCTACAATGATGTGGAACCTCAGATCCAGGAGATCCAGAGTCAGTTCGTGCAACAAAATCCATAATGCGAACCGGTCTAATTGTTCACCGTCGAACAAGACAAAAATTTTCAGTAAGTAAAATATTCAATCTTAAAAATATGTGTTTATATACATTTTAATCTTTTAGTTAATATATTCATTTCATTAATTAAAAGTTGTCCAAAAAAAGGGGACGAGATGGTTGAGATCTGTACGGTGAACAATGTTCGGAGGGCAAGAGCTCAAGCTGAAAGAATGCATGAAGATTCTCAGCTATGTGCAGATTTGATGACTGCAAACAGTGTCATATCAGAGCTCCAGACAGACAACTGCCACATTAGGGCTACGGTGGGGATATTCGTGTTATTGCATAGACAAGCCCTTGCACAAATGTGGCAGAATGTACGTTTTGACCATTAACCCGACCCCACTCAAGAAGAGCATGCAGATATACAGCAACATGCCGAGCAGCATATTTCCAACTCTTTGACGACATCAACCTTAATAATTAGTTTTTTTCAGTTTTGTATTTTGAATATTATTATATTTTGGATATTTTTCAATTGTTTTAAATTTTAAAAACTCAAGAATTTTATAAATTTTGATTTAAAGAACGTACATATTTCCCCCTAAATTATTAGATTGGATGTAAATTGGTCGTAAAAATGATGACCAATTAACATCGATATTCGATGTAACTTTGTTGTAAAAGTCACGACTACTTTACGTCATGTGTCGATGTTAAGTCGTCGTAGCATTTACGACCTGCTTACCTGGAATTAACATCTATTATTTACGACAATCTAACGACGAACTTTTATAACCAATGTACGATTAACGTAATATTATATCTATGTTACGACGATTTTTCTAATACGACGAGATATTAATGATGAAATACATATTGCCGTGAGTTCATTGTAATACACATATTCACAGATGTCACCGGTTTGGATTTCTTCGATATATCAACCTCAACCACTAGTTATATTGTTTTTTTAATTTTTTTCTATTTTTAGGAATATTTACTGTTTTGTAATATAATATAATTTTCAACTTTAAATTAATTTTATTAAATTTTAATTTACAAAAAAATTAAATAAAATTTTATAAATTTCTGAATTTTTTAAAAAGTATGTATACGATGAAAATTCGTTTACGTTTACGATGGATTAACATATAACATCAATGTTGTTTTGTCTTAAACATAAAAATGTAAGATCAATGTTACATCAATGTTCGATCTAAATTCTTGGTAAACTTAACAATGACGTAACATGGAAGATCGAATTTACATTGTCATTAACTAAACGATCGTCTAACAACCTATTTACTATGAAATTGAACGATTACCTAACAATGTTCTTCTATGACTCTTTAATTTCAAAGGCTTTACATCGTAAATGTACGTCTATTTTACAATGAATTTGGTATAGTTAATACAAGTTAGGACGAAAAGACATCAATTTTTCAATGATGCATAATTATCAACGATTTTTTATTCATCTATTTAATATACTTTTACATATGGTTAATGACGATCACGGTAGCCGTTGACCGTATGTTTTCTTTGGAGAGCAAATTGATATGTAATTTTTTGTGATGCGCATCTCATACGAAAAAACAAAATCAGAACAAAACAGGCGTGGCTCTAGATGAATAAGAGAGGTGGAAACTTTTTTTCTAGTGAATAAAGCGTAAGATAATTATTGTATTTGGAAGTTATAGAAACGCTTTAATTGAAAATATTTTCTTATACATGACCAGGGACGGATCTACAGTATAACGAACGGGATAGGTGCTCCCAACTACTTTATCAAATATATTTTTATTATATGATGAGAAAAAAAAGTTCTGTGCCATATTGATATATTGCTGAACATATGAAACTTGAAAATTACTTTTCTATATATTTTCAAATTGGTTTTAAGTGTAGTAGTGATCAGTGACATTTGTGAAGAAGTTTATGAATTCTTTTTACCAAAAAAGAAGTTTAAGAATTCTTATTTGATAAAAAAAATCATGAGTTGAAAATTAGTGTTAACTATTTTCACAGTTTATAGTTGTTTTATGTTTACTAGTTTATAGTATTTTGAATAGATTATTATTTAATTTAATATATAGAAAACGTTGATACTGTATTGTTTTTATTTATGTGTTCTCGTCAAATATGTTGTCTGGATCTGCCACTGTGTATGACGCATCCATAATAATTTTTCTTTTTTATTGATCGAACCATAATAATTTTTTAAAACACATTTTTAGCTAGAAATGATATTAATCGCTAGACGTTGTAAAATATTGAATATGATAGTCTAGTATTTATCGTTATTTATTTTCCCATCAGCTTTCATTCACCAGACATCGACGAAGCTGAACTTAAAGTTGAAATTCAATCATTGAGACCTATTGGGAGAAATTGATGTTGCAGATGATACAATAGTAAAAATCAGTTTGTAGCTTTGACCTACAGAAGAATAATCATTGAACTACATTTATAATATTGATATATAATGTATATAGTTTTCGAATATATGTATGTATCATTGTCCAAAACGAGTCATTTTGCATATAAGAGCAGCAACATGGTGATATCTCACCAAAACTCTTTCCTTTAAAAATAAATAAATAACTGAAAATAGAAAAAGTGAAAAGAGAGATGACATCTTTTCTTTGAGAGATGTAAAAAGAATCAAAGGGCTTATTTGCTCATTTATCATGTTGTGAATGGACTTAATTTTATTTGTTTAAAAAAACTAGATCCTTTTTATTTTTAAATTTATTATATTTATCATTTTTATTTGTATTTGAATTTTTGTATTTAAATTATATTTAATGAATTTTTAAATTTTAATAGTTTTATTTTAGGTTTGAAATAAGTATTTAAAATAATTTATTGGTATTAATGGATAATTTAGTTATATAATTGTCATCAATATACCATGAAATTGAATAGTCAAATACGTTTCTATTAAATGTAACACAATTAACTAATAAAATATGAAGAACGAGTTTGAAATTATAGAGTTATGTAAAAAAAATATAATAAAATTTAGTTCTTCAAAGTTACTAATTAACATGATCGCGACACATGAAAATTATATATTTAAAATTATGACAGATGTTAATTTATCTCATAATTAAAATATAAATACTAAAATAGTAAAAAACAATTTTTATAAAAACAAAAAAAAATTTTCAAAGATTATTTGATAATAATTTTCCTTCTAATATTAAGACATGTGTTCAAATATATAATAATTAAAAATATATATAGTAAAATAATAAAAACGAATTCTGAAAAGACTATTTTTAAAAAAATCAAGAAAAATTGTGATATATTAATATTGAAAAAACGAATTTTGAAAATGGAAACTTCTTAAAATAGTTAACATTATCTGGAAATAATTATTTGAAAGAAATTGTTTTTTATAAATCTTAGAAAAAATTAAAAAAAATTATGTAATAATAATAATTTCCTTTTCTAAAATCCTAAAAAAACTGTAAAAGAATATTTGATAGTTTGTTTTCCCTTTTTATAAAAATAATTTTATACAAAATAAATTTGTATCATATTTTTAAGTCCTAGCCAAAACAAAATTGTAAAAATTTATTTGATAGTATTTTAAAGTGGGTATTAGATATAAACATGATAGTAAAAATGATTTAATTAACAAAAGAAGTGTAAAATTAGTATTAATACGAATTTAAAAATAGTAATTTTGAAATTATTTATTAAGAACTAAACATAATTGTTTGGCAGAAATGTTTTTTAAAAAATTCTAAAGTGAAGATAATTGTAGTAGGTTATATGACAGTATTTTTCCTTTTCTAAAATCTTAAACAAAATTGTAGAAAAGTATTCAGTATTATTTTTATATTTTAAATTGTAAACAATAAAGAGAATTGTGAAATATAATGTTTTGATTTTTCTTTAAATCCTAGCAAATAAAATTTTAGAGACTTATTTAATAAAACATTAAATTAGTACATAAGAACATGTATAATATTTTCATTGACACGATTGGTGTATTTGACTTTTATTTATTTTTTACTTTTCATTTAATTTCTTATTTCAAGTTGTGTTCAGTTTAAACGTTTAGATGTAATATTATCTCTAATCCAAAGTACAAAATTTATAACAGTTCATCTATGCAC
>JABAYD010069301.1:0-10026 GCA_014822095.1 Diplotaxis tenuifolia | reverse complement strand
ATCATTCTCTGATCCAAACGACAGTTTAGGCATTAGCATTGCTTGATAAATTGGTGAACACCACGACAGTGGGTTTATTTATTCTTGTTGTTCAAGTTCTAGATTGCTCGTATTGTTTTCCTGAATAGTTGTGTAGCTCATGATCTCAAGTATCCCAATGAAACACCCTGAACCTAGCTCTTTTATAATCTGAAACTTTAATTCAATCTGTTACTTGCTTGTTACGATACCCTAAAATTAACCCCTTTCCCTCTATATTGTTTTAGCTAAGTATTGATTTCATATGGATAAAATGTAATAGTTGGTTTATGTGGATTCCATCCTCAAATATTACATCGAATCTCTTATTTAAGAGAATAGTTCGAAGGTTAATTTGAGCTTATCAATCATGCAACTGAGATTGAATTGATATGAATGTTAGTATACTTAAAATTTAATATCAGAAGGAGCCAACAAAACTTATAATCGATGTTGTTATGTATACTAAAGTAATAAAAATGAACGAAAGCACATGGGAACGAGTCCTGAGATCATAGCATTTATCATGCCTGACAAACATTTCACCTCGTGGTTGTAACTTGTAAGTGCTACAGAATCAAAGATTATTTGAAACCTTAATCTTTGAAAATATATATTTTCAAAAATATATATTTGAATATTACAAGTCGCTAAATATTTGTTATTTTATTGGTAATCCTAAATATTTGTTTACATCATCCAAAAAAGTTTTTGTGGACAACATGTGGAAGCAACTTGTATTAATGTCTGTGCGAAACAAAGAATTCAAAGGATGGAGAGATAAGGAGGGAACAAAGATCCCATGGAGTGCGGTGAATGGGAATGACAAAAAATCTCTTTCATTTTGGAGTCAAATGTAAAACATTCACTTGCTCTCACTTTACTCCAAAACCGCGTCCTATTTAATTTTTCTCCAACTTTACTTCTAAGTTCTCACTCTTTGTTCCTTTCTAATATACACATTTGAATCCAAGTAAAACACAATGATAATATTAGTAAAAATCACTTTAACTCTATGTCCTTGTTAGTCTTGGGTTTAAATTTATTGATTAGAGTTTATAACCTAAACCTAATTTTTTTTTTTGATAAAAACCTAAACCTAATGTTGTTATTGCATTATACTCGCTGTTTGAATTCAATTGTGTGTGTGTGTGTGTGTGAAAGTTATAGAAAACAAACTTGATAGAATATTCCATTATATGCAAACATTTTGTTTTTTTTTTTCTCCCAATTTTCGAAAAGATAATTTGAAATATTTGTCAACATAGATTAGATTCTCTTGTACCAAGAACATAAGAATGCATAGATAACACCAAAAGATACTGCATGTGTATATGCAAGCTGAGGAACAACATCTCTAAAACCTCCAAAGTCCATGTTAAATAAACTCCATCCATTATTGTATAAATATATATATACATGACTATATTTTTATATGTATAAATATTCATACGATATTAATTTTGTTGTGACATTTTGTTGTGGATTCAATGGACCCTCCATATTTGCATGTGCCTGAGTGTGGAATGGGACGAGAGAATGGCGGTCTTTGACAAGGACGCACCTTATTATTTCAATTTTATCTACGAACTTCAATTATTTACATAATTTTATGTTTGTTGTCAATTTTATCTCTTGCAACTAAAAGAAGTATTTATTACATTTTGTCGTTCTAACTTAAAATAATCTGCTGACCTAAAAACTTAAAATAATCTCTATTTATAAATCTTGTTGGCTAACGCGTTACTTAATCCAATACATATATTTATACCATATTAAAAACTATCTAATGTGAAATTTTCATACAAACTTTTAACATGTTATTAAAACTTTTACACCAAAAAATGTTGTTAAAACTAAAAGTAATTATTAAATAGTAAAATCGTCCTTTAGAGTTTGTTAGAATTTTTTTTCCCGTGCATATTTTTGTTATCGGAGGCTAAAATCAGATGAGCAAAATAAGAGGTAAGGGTACATTTTGTCTGAATAAAAAAAAAAATAGATGTATTAATGGAGAAATTATATGATAAAAGAAGTCCGTTACATCAGATCCTCAAAAAAACATACTTGGAAAAGTACTTTAATTCTGTCGCTAACTACAGTTGAATAATTGTAATACAACTACGTTTATTGTATATATACTGGTTTGGGTAAAATAGTTTACAGCTGAATGCAGAAAACGACATGAATCACAATCAAACCCATTTTCATCACCCATGTTTATATAAAATATATGTCGTAGTGGCCCCACGTCACGCGTTTACTACCTAGACCCCACTTTATGTATTCATAATACTCTTGTCTGATTTTCCCATAACTTTGTATGTAGTCCCAAACAACTGATTCGTGTATGTTCTCGACTCTCTTTTCTCGCCAGTGTCGACAACAACAAATTAAGATGTGTGATATGATCCACCAAACATATGATGACCCTATATTCTACAAAAACAAACAGCTTAGAAGGATAACCACACTACTCACACGTGCCAAAACAGTAGCAAAGAGACAAAATGAGCAATTCAACCACTCTCACATGATTTTGATTCACTATCAGATCGAGCTATAGTCAGTCATCCAGGGCAGTAGAACCAGACCCGGCTTAACTTGTTGAAGGGCCCTGGGCAATTTTTTTTTTTTAAATCCTTTAATTAATTAATTAAATTAATTATTATTAAAAAGAATGTTAATTTTAAAAATAGTTAAATTTATTAATTTGGTTTGTATTTTAAAATTTATAAAAACTTTGGGTATCATATTTCTAATTTTTTCCTAAATTCAACACTCAAATATAAAAAAAAACTTTGTCATTGTTGTTAAAAAATACAAATCGAGATCCTTATTATTAGTAAATACATCATATTTAGATTGGCCCTGAGGTAATGAGCTTATATATTTTTTTTGTTGTTTTATCTTTTTATTAATAGATTAAGTTTGAGAATTTAATTAACTATGGGCCTTTTTAATAAGTGAACAAATTAAAAATAACATTAATTTTTTTTTATGAATTTATGGGCTCATGGCAACCGCCCCTGTCGCCATAGTCCAGAGCCGGGACTGAGTAGAACATAAAAATAAATCAAAGGAGGCAATATGAAAATCTTTTTACAATTATATTTTCAGATCATGTGTGGCAGCTGGCTCTAGAGAGATAGTTTTCTTCTTTGCTTTTTTCTTACGGACATGATTGGTGGGGTTTAAATTGATTACCCTTTGTTTCAAAAAGTTAGATATTATAAATTTTTTACACATATTAAAAAAAAAATTGGTTACGGATGCATCTTTTTTGTAATTAACAAATTCTCATTAATTATTATATTGAAAATGTAAAAAATATATCTTTTTAAAACACATATTTTTGGTAGAAAATGGATTTTATTAAAACAGAGGGAATAATTATTAATAAAAGTTAATGACTTTCTAGTGATTTTTTTCCCGTAGTCATAATTGCTGTCTAAGATTCTTCATCAATTTGTTACTGGATTGACCCCAATAACGTTGGCACTTGTTATTTCGATGGATCCATTCTAACAGCAAACTCTTTTGGCCAACATATTCTTTTAGTATCACTTTTAATTCAATTGACTGATGACTAATACCAAATGTAAGAAGAAAAGACTAATGACTAATAAAAGAATAGACTGTCTGAACTGGAAAATAAGTTTTAAATACTTGAGACTGAATATAAATTACAATATTTTAATTTATTAATCTAATCTATGAATTGAACCATTTAAGTTTGTTTTACGAACTTTTAGAGCAAAAGATAAATATTGACCAAAAATACATCTATATATATACGAGAATCCACAGAAGAACTGGTTATAGAGTGCGACATTCCCTACGAAGTATCATATATATATATAACAAAAATCAATATATCGTATATAATACATATATATATATATATCATTGTTATTATTATCCCTTTTGCCATCGCGTACGTCGGTATATTCGTGTTTGTTTCAATTAATAACTCAATAAACAAAATATATGTAAAATGCATAATAGTCGAAGATGATTTTGGTGTTTGATTGGGTCATTACCGAAACCTCACATGGGCGAAGAATGGTGATGAAAGAGTCCCGCAATAGTCATCAAACTATTTTTGCTTCCAATTATTATTATTATTGTTATTATTAATTGGTTGGGAAAAATCTTGAAAAGTTTGGCCGTATCTATGATATACAGACATGTTGTGAACTTGTGATGATCAAACCCATGTGAAAATGTGTACATTGAGTTTGAAGTTTCACCGCAGCCAAAATCTCTTTGGATCCAACTTGCTCACCTTTAGAAAATAAAGGAAATTGATACTTACTTATATCTACAATATGTAGGACATTTTATAAATTCGTAGCTACTAATCAATTTTTCTTAGCTAAGGAAATATTCACTCATAACCTAGGATAGAAGATATCATCGAAATTAGGCTTATAAGAAAAACTATTGAATAGGTACATACATAAGTTTTATCGTATCCAGTCATAACCTACTACTATATATATATATATATCCTATGATAGAATAAAGATAACATCAAAGTTAAATGAGTCTTATAAGAATAACCATTGAATATGTATATATGTATATAATATAAGTTTTGATAAACTTGGTTGTGCACGATAATACTTTCCAAAAACTTCGTTAGAAACTATTTATTTCCCTACAAACAGTTTAATTAGCTGACACTAGTTAATTATAAGCTTTTAATATTCACTAAAACTACACAAAAACAACAAATGATTTTCAATTTGAGAATAATAGATAATGCATTTGCCCATGTCCCGGCAATTACGAATACAACAAATACGTTTCATATAACAATACAACATTTGCATGTCTCTTTCTCTCACTCCGCTGATGTCTCTCATCAACAAAATTCAATGAGATTTTCTGGATCGTATTGGTAATGGTGTGGGTCCCAGTTCGGACCAAATTGATTGCCAGTTAATTTTCGTAAAATAAATTAAATGACACAACAAAAGCATCTCTCAACTCTCTTTTGTCTCATGAAGCCAACAGTATTTAAAGCCACCCTTCACTCTTCCAACGACACTTTCATCACATTTCCTCTTTTACATTTTCCCACAAACACTTTGATTGATTAACACACCAGACCATACCTGACCCCCTAATATTCTTATGGCACGACCACAACAACGGTTCCGAGGCGTGAGACAGAGACACTGGGGCTCTTGGGTCTCCGAGATTCGCCACCCTCTCTTGTAAGTCCTTCTCAAATTTACCAAACTACCCTTATTTTTTTCTTTCTTGAAATTAATCATCAAGAAGTTCTTGACTTAGTTGGCTAATTCATTTTTTCTTTCTCTTGTTTCAGGAAAACAAGAATCTGGCTCGGGACTTTTGAGACGGCTGAGGATGCGGCTAGGGCCTACGACGAGGCGGCGAGGCTAATGTGTGGCCCGAGAGCACGTACCAATTTTCCTTACAACCCAAACGCCGTTCCCTCTGCCTCTTCCAAGCTCCTCTCTGCCACTCTCACCGCTAAACTCCACAAATGCTACATGGCTTCTCTTCAGCTGACCAGACAGACTCAAACGCAAACTCAGTCAGGACACTGGAGGAAGATCACATCGAGCAAATGATAGAGGAGCTGCTTCATTACGGTTCCATTGAGCTTTGCTCTGTTTTACCTACTCAGTCGCTGTGAGAAATGGCCCTGTCGTTTTAGCGTAATGCTTTTTAATTTAAGTTTAATCTTATTTTAATTTCTTGAAAATGACGGCGTCGTGGAGTAGTAGAAGAGAAAGTGGCTAATTTCAAGACATTTTGATCTGAATTGGCCTCTTTGAAACACTCATTCTTGTTTCTACAAGATCAATCGATCATATGCTATGTAATGTATAGTATTTTTATTTTATGAAATAAATATTATCAATATCTTAATATGCATCATTTTCACCATGTCTACGAAACTCATGTTTGTGTTCGTGTGTGAATAAGTGGGGATTATATGTAGTGAAAAGACACAACATTGGGAAGAAAGGTAGCAAAAGAAGATAGAGAGATGAGAGTTTGAAAATTTTGTAGTAAGCTTTTTGGTTTTTGTTCCATGCATGTTCTCATTTTTCAACGATGGGCCTTAAAATTCTTTTTTTTTTTTGTTTGTTTTCTTTTCGATTTGGGATTGCTGCTAAGTAGAGAGTGTCCCTACCTATGGCCTAACACCACCATCAAAATCTACCATTTTAAATAAGAAAGATTTATGTGTTTTCTAGCACTTTTGTATATGTTCAGTGGTCAGCTATATGAAACATCCAAAGCAATAGAAACACGACCCAAAAGAACATTCAAACTCAAAATAAAAATCAATCCAACCTTAAACACAATCTCTGAATACACAACGTTTAATGGATGCTTGCAAATAAACCAATCAAGCTGTGAAGCAACTATAACCATTACTACATCATTTCTTCCAAACAATTTTTACTGCATTAATAAAGTATTACGCAACTGCTTTTTGCAAAAGTATTACGCAGCTGCCATGCATTACAATACGTTAGTTTCTCCACTCCTATCGATTAATTCTTCTTGCATGCATATACACGTAATCAGTTGTTAGCAACAAGCCAAAACAAAACAAAAATAATCGAACTAATTAGTGAATGAGATTTCAGCCTGGCCGATTATCTCTTTGAGATATAAACTGTTCAGTACACATGCAATGCATCTAAATTGCAGCAGCACATAAATGATTTGACGTTAGGAATTATTTGGATCCAAAAAGATTTCTTGTCCCTTTATTTGTTTGATTTAGATAATAAGTTATCTATGGATTTATATTGTATAACATGATTACGATATAAGAAATCAAAAGAAATTATGATTTGATTAGCTTTTAATTTGGCTCTGACTTTATGAGAATTTCTCGTCATTTCTTTTTATGCTGCGGATAAATATTGCGTAAAAAGAGCGATATTATAATCTCGTAATAAAATTAACATTACTCAAAATGTATGTTATATATAACCGAGAAAACTAGTGGAAGACTTTTTTAATGAAAAATTCTCTGTGACTATGCGATAAAGCCTCTAATTTAAAACGAAATATAATCAGTTGAACATATAATATCACTGTTACAAAACTGCTAATATCACATAACTGCAACAATGGGAAGCGAAAGGAAGTTAACAAATACTTCATTGATATGCTTAACCATTACAAACATAAAACACAACATCTTCATTGAACAACGCCTACTTCGTTGTTGTAGACATTAGGCTTGCACAAGGAAATTCTTAAGTTATTAAAAAAACCTAGTACGATATACCAAACTATTTAACTCAGAGGTCTATATGCATGCATGCGATTACAATTTCTTTGGTGGCAACTTGAATATTGACTACGTGACAGTATAATAGCATTCACTATAATATTTGTTGAGATCCATAGCCGGTTATATGGGAAGATATTTGGCAAGCAATATAACTGAGAGAGAGTAAAATCTCAATGTGATAATATTTTTTTTGGATCGAGGTCATTATCGAATGGAACTTATAATGATTATTTCTAACTTGATTTTGTTTCCCCACAAACTTTTTAAAAAGTAGATAAATAAAGAAGAGTGAATTATAAAAGTGCAGTTTATTCTAATTATTTTGTTCTCTTAAAGCATTTTGAAGCAGCAAAGATGAGATTTAAAATAATGGGCATGCTTGTGAATTCATCATCATTACTTCTTTGAACTTCTGTGACCCTTTATTTCCTTTTAGGAAGGTCCTTTTCTATTGTCCTAATAAAACATTTCACTGAACTCACCAAATAAAGGATAAATAGGTAGAGGTATAGATTCAGATTCATATATAAAACGTATCTTGTCCATTGTTTTTTGAGAAAGTATCTTGTCCGTTCTTATTAGTTCTGTATTCATCCCCTGGGCCCTGTTAATGCATGAAAATTTTTTTGTTCAGCCAAATGTACTCAACAGGATTGCACATATATGCATGGTTTTTGTTATTGTACTTATTATAACTACCGTTAGTTAAATGTGGTGTGCATTTATCTTACTTACGACATTTGATAGTAACGATAGAGATTTTTGAGTTTGGACATGCTTAGTTAATTATACATATGATCCTGCTTAACATACGTATTGAAAACAAATCTGTGGGCAAAACAGACGAACCTATATATCGAACTCATTCAAAAACTTCGGCCCAAGTGATTTACATGGTGTATCGTAACAGATGATCGGTTCACCCCTTGACATTAGTCGGAAGGTATTCCAAACTCGGATCAGGCAATGTGATATCCAGTCAACTCTATACCACTAAATGTGTTCTTCCTAGGGTTGACCGAATCAGCCGATAGAGTTTATAAAAAAAAAACTCATTCAAAGACAGACCATTGCCATGGCCAAGCTTGATTTAACTGAAATTAAATATAAGCTAATATGTGGTTCTGTTACCATATTAAGTTTTATGGATTTACAACTAAAATCAATGGAAAATTAACACAGGTCATAGTTCAGTTAATGATTTTCTAGATTAGGTGTGAAAGGTATGAAAATATTCCTTATATACACATGGAAGAGCATAGTACGAGATAGACATCTCCCAATAATCATGTAATTTATGTTTGAAAAAAATATTTTTAAATAAAATCTATAGTTAGGATTTACGACTAGGCAATGTGGTATAATGTATATTGAATTAGTGATACTGCATTTGTATCATATAATCTGGACTAGAATGATAGTATCAGTATTGGTGTATGAGTTGTATATATAGATGATCAAAAAAATCTCCATAGCGATAAAAGACGTTTATGTTTATCGAAAGTCAGTTAATGACTACAATCAGTTGGGTCTCGAAATTATTGGGTTCAAATGGTAACATCGAAACAAGCGGATTGAACGGTACGGAACAAAGAAGCGGAGTGAACGGTACATAACAAGTAGATAAAGGGGTATGAGAGAAGCGAATTGACTATTACAGTGCGATTTAATTACGATTTATATAAAAGAAACGTTTATTGCAGAACAACCGTAGTTAATCTAAATAAGCGGTCCAAACTAAAATATGAATGGCGAGATGTGTAATAAATAGTATAATTGCGAGATACAATAGACTATATTTATATTTTACAAACTAAAATCTTAGTAATACTAAAATAATTTAAAATATATATAATTTTAAATATTTTTTTTATCTGAAATATGAAATTTAATGTGCCATTACATAAATTTTATAGCCAATAAATTATTTTAATAAATATTATACTTCATCTAATTTTTTAGAATAATTTCTTTTTTATTTAAAACCAAAAATGTCAAAATAAATAGAGAAAATAACTAGGATAACACTAAAAAAGTTTTTGTCACAAATATAACACTTAAAAATAAAAATGATTAAAATATCACTTAAATATTTTATAAATTATTTATTTTTACTTTTTGGATTAACTAATCCTAGACTTTTTTGTTTAGAGTTTGAAGAGTGGGGCTTTGGGGAAATGATTTCCAATTTACAAAAAAAACTAAAAAAAAACTTAAAATTTTCAAAATAAAAAATGCTATTTTGATTATTTTAGTTTTTTGAAAACTATTTTTGTAACATAAACTTAGAAATGTGTTATTTTAGAGATTTGTCCAAATAAATATCAAAACTTTCAATTGAATCTTTATTATGTAATTTATAAATAATATAATCATTGGTATTTTATTATAAATATCAACATATATAAAGAATTTTTGGATAATTCTGTAAAAGTTTTTATTGAAAAAAATGAATTTCAGAAACCACACCACTATACAAAAATATTGACCACACGATGCTTTCTACCTTGACAACACTGTAAAGTAATTAGGTCTCTAGATGATGTCCATCTATTTCAGCCACACACATTTTGTTACTATTTAAATTACAGAAAATCGTTTCTAGTTGTTGACCGTATCGCATATTTGGCGGCTTTATCACCACAGAAAACCACTTTAAGTAAATTATCCTATCTGTAAAGGCCAGGGCCGTCAATATTTCAATGAATGTC
>JABAYD010069223.1:0-13628 GCA_014822095.1 Diplotaxis tenuifolia | reverse complement strand
AATGGGTGGACATGCAGATGGCTATCAAGAGGGGGCAAAGAAGTCATGATAAAATCTATACTTCTTGCCTTACCAACTTATGTCATGTCATGTTTCCTACTCCCGTTGGAGATATGCGAGAATTTAGCTAGTGCCATTGTACAGTTTTGGTGGAGTTCGAAACCCCCAAAGAGAGTGATGCACTGGACAACATGGGATAAGATGTGCTTACCTAGAGAGGGAGGAGGGATTGGCTTTCGGATGCTACATGAGTTTAATCTAGCCCTGCTTGCAAAACAACTATGGAGGTTGGTGTAGTTCCCTAATTCCTTGGTTGCTTACAGTCAGCAGCCCATCATATGTGTGGATTAGCATATCATCAGCGAGAGAACTGATTTTATTGGGCATCAGACAAGAAGTGCACTCAGGATATGACGTGAGAGTATGGGAAGATCCATGGATCCTCACTATTCCAGCGCGACATGCTCAGACGTTGGCACCAGTGTTGCAGCCGAACATGAGAGTGAGCCACCTAATAAATCAAGAAACTAAAACTTGGGATGTGGAACGTCTAGCGTACTATGTGGCAGCTGAGGATATACCTCTCATAAGGAGTATGGCCATCAGCTCTGCGCACCACCGAGACACTTTTTGCTGGAGTTACACAAGGAACGACCAATATACGGTCAAGTCAGGATACTGGGTAGCAAGAAATCTACTGAACAAAGAGGAGGAGTTACCAGTGTGTGAACCTAGTATTACGAAACTACAATCTCAGGCTTGGAAAGTCAAGGCACCCCAAAAGATATGCCACCTTATGTGGCAACTCGTCTCAGGACATCTGGCAGTTACCAATACCTTAACCTATCGTCACATGAGATGCGATAACCATTGTCCACGATGTGGGGAACCAGCGAAGACAATTCTTCATGCCATCTTCCAGTGCCCACATGCGCTACAAGTCTGGGCTTTATCCTCTACACCCACAAGCCCTTCCTTATTTCCTTTACATAATACTTATGAGAATATGGATTACTTGTTCTGGAGGAAGAATGGTATTGTTGAGCCTGAATTGGACAGAGACCCCTATCCCTGGCTAATTTGGTATATTTGGAAGGCAAGGAATGACAAGTTGTTCAGAGGAATAGACAGAGACCCACTAGAGCTAGCCCGATACGCAGAGAGTGAGTGCCAAGCGTGGTTTCAAGCTAACGAGCAGGTTGGGCCACCCATCCACGAAGAAGCACAGATGCAAGACCAGGTCATTAGCCTGGGAAATATATGTATGGTGGATGGATCATGGACAGAGACAACTCAGTTTAGTGGATGCGGATGGGATTGGAAGGATAGCTCTGGAAAAATTCAGCGTATGGGTTTGCGCAATTGTATTCGTCTGGAGTCGGCTTTATACTCGGAGCTAGAAGCACTGCGG
Organism: Diplotaxis tenuifolia; assembly: GCA_014822095.1. Taxonomy (NCBI): domain Eukaryota; kingdom Viridiplantae; phylum Streptophyta; class Magnoliopsida; order Brassicales; family Brassicaceae; genus Diplotaxis; species Diplotaxis tenuifolia. The sequence continues at coordinate 12,217 of JABAYD010069223.1, read as the reverse complement.
TGGGCAATGGAGAAGATGCTTCAACATTCGCAATGTCAGAGCTTTGGGACGGCTTGTAAGGAGATGATACCGATGCTAAGGAGTCCTCAGGACTGGCCAAGGTTCTCAACCGAGCTGGAAAACTCAAGACCCTGCAGATCTGCTTTCTAGATTTCAAGATACTCTATGTCCCCAGGATACAGAATGCTGTCTCGGATTCTCTCGCTAGAACTGCTAGGTCATTTTATCGAGATCTTGTGTATGTTGGTTGTTCTATTCCGGTCTGGATTCCCAGACCACCTCAATCTTGAGTAATTGATCAGTCTTTTGATGTCAAAAAAAAAAATAGATTATGCCTTTTTACAAAATCATTGCTTGCTGACATATTTTTGCAATTATATTTTGTATTTTACAATAATTTTTCACTTTTTTATTTCTTATATCTTCTAAACTTTAATTTTAAACTAATATTTGTAAAAGTATTTGTTTTGATTGTTTATTAATCATTAGTTAGACTTATGATTACATTTTTTTGCTAGCTTCCTTAACTTGAGCTTTGTGACAAAAAAGTAAGAAAGTAAGCAAATTTCATGAGAATAACTTCTGAAAAGAATACTGTAATTATATTTTTCTCTTTCGTTCTAAAAAATATATATTTATCCTTTAAAGTCTGTATTAAATATTAGAAAACTTGAATAATCTGCAACTTAATTATCACTTCAAGCAGTAGCACAATTACAAAACTAAATATACATTTTCCTAGAATAACTCCATAATAAATAAAAACTATTAAATATTATGTGACTTGGCAACATTTCATCACTTGCGTCAGATATGAATGGTTTGGATTATGAGTTTTTATCTTGTATCCTCTTATTTATAAATAAATCGTTGATGAGAAAAAAAGGAAGTCAGGTAAAGATTCTAAGTCAAATTGGGTAAGCAAAAAGGAAGTGTTTTTACAAAACAATATTGACTTACGAGTTCGTAATAGGTGTGTTGGCGCGGATTGATGCAGTGAGGAATTAAGTAGTATGTGAATCCATGTAAACAATTTTATTTGGTAGTTTAATTCCATTATTAAACATGCATATATCTCCTATATATTAAAAGAAAAGCATTGACTTTAATGCATTCACACTATCTTTACTACGTGTCATTTTAATAGAGCTTTTCACATTTTTCTTTCCATTTTAGTTTATAATTTTAATAGCAACGTTAACTTTTTTTTATTTCTCAAAACATACTTTGCTAATAACGTAAGTAGACATTTTTTGTGATGTTCATAACAACTATCTTAACAAATAACTACGTTAATGACTTAGATTTTTTTCAGAAAAAATACTTGTATCTACTGTCTTTGCGTCCAAGAGTTATCGATGAACATGTGGAGGACACTCCGTCTCTGTCCATGATTATCGAACCGAAAGAACTGATGGTAGCTTAGTTGATGCCGACCATACAACGTCTCAGAAAATTTTACGGAGCTCCCATTAACAAAAGTAACAAAATTGTTTCAATTAATTTCCGGAACAAGAATTACGAAATAACAGAACAAGAGTCATCCATTTCTGGAACAAGAGTTACTCAACATCGAGATGTTTTAGTTTTCGCCTAGCCACAAATTTTAACCAACGGATGACACAAGGGTTTTCATTCTTAAGTTTTAGAATCTTTAGCTTGAACTTGTGCAAGCAAAACTTCTCTAGGAACCTGTCCACGAAACTCCATCTCTAGGAACACGTATGACCTCTAGGATGCCTTTTAGAGAGACTCAGTCTCTGTCTTTTAATTGTTATAATTTTTTAATGGTGATTGGTATTTTAGGTGATGTCTTCGTACTAGCTAAGAACACAAGAATAGAAGTGCGTTCACCGTTTTATTGTTGTAGCAACTATGGTATCTTAAACGTGTTGCTGTTTGAGCTGTTTAATCTAAGGATTACAAAGATGACGATGTCTCTCAGAGGAGCACGATCTCGAGGATGGATTTTCGAGAGAGTCTGTCTCGCTGTCTTTTGTTGTTAAAAGTTTTTGATGGCGATTGGTCTTTTAGATGATTTCTTCGTTCTAGCTAAGAACACAAGACCAGAATTGCCTTCACCAAACTTTCCGATGAGATTTTATTGTTGTAGCAACTCTGGTTTCTCAAACGTGATGATGTTTGAGCTGTTGGATCTAGTGCTAATTCCATGTCCGATTTTGTTAGTACTACTCTTTAACGAAATTCCTTACTATTTGTAAGCTTAGGTGCTGCTAACATGTACCATCTTCCAAAGGCTTTACAGTTTCCCTGATGGTTTTAACAAAGCTTTGGTTTTATTGAGTAGTACATGTAAGATTTCTACAAACATAGCTAAGCAAGTTCAACAAGAATCATTCGATCCACAAATACATGTTATTCTAATTAGAACATGTAGGTGATATACAAAGAGAGCTAATAACCCGCGAGAGAAGAACCATTTTTAGGTTTGAAATATTCATTTATCTTCGATTACTAACAAAAAATAGCTTAACTTTTTTTTGGCTTTAATGTGTTTTTATATGTGGGATGTGATTTCGATGATACTACTACTTATTATCCTACATGCATGATTTATCAGGTAAGATAGCAAGTTTACGACACAGGGCACAGCTTTTGTTTCTATGATAGCGTATGTTTCGACATGCAAGTTCAAAACCAAAATTCCTTAATATTCTGGTTAAGACTTTTAAACCAAAAATCAAAATCGATTTTTGTAATATCGAAGGTAACCGTTGTGTGTGTGTTTGAAATCGATTTTGCTATCTTGAGTGATTGGCAAGGTTGATTAATGACAGGGGATTTGCATATATTTCACATCTTTTGTTTATGGCAATATATACATCAAAATGTGCTGAGCAAGGCACAAGTATATGACATTTAATTGTTATTTTTCGGATATACAATGGCACTGAGTGTTTTTAGACCTATGAAAGACTCACGTCTCTTATCCTTTTTAGTCATAACCTAAACGTAAAACGTAAGCATACTTCAATCATTCTTCTATAGTGGCTGCGATAACTGCTGTGTCAGATATGAAACCATTCAAGTCTATGTAGAAGGTTAGTTTGAAGATCATACGTTTGTGGAAGAAGAATTCTGCGGCTGGTGGTCTAACGATCGAGATGGTTCTAATCGACTCTAATGTACGCATTCTTTCCTCTTCATGTTACTAGACTTAAGTATGCTTAATGTGTCATTATCTAATTTCCAATTATTTTTATTGGTGTTTGTAGGGTGTTAAGATTAATGCTTTTGTGAAAAAAAAAACAACAAACATATTCTCTTGGCAACCAACTTGACCCCCATTTCATACTCCACCAAATGTACATATAATCTATTAAAACAGAAGTACAAATATAAACTAACTCTTAAACTTGCGTAATATTTACTATCAAATGCCACTGAAAATTAAATAAATTTATATTTAAATAATATTGTCTTTTTCTATTTTATTAAATCATTTCCTAAATCAAGTTTACCTAAATTTTTGTGATCAACATATTTCCTAAAATGATTTAGCTAAAATTTAGGAAAATTCAAATTTAAAACATTTTTAATAATATAATATTTTTCAAGTATCATATAAATTCCACACATTTAGTTATAAGGCTTAAAATATATGTATTAAAAAATTTAAAAATATATGTTTAACCATTACCATTAATTATTGTAAACAATAAAATATATCTATACTAAGGATTAACGATTTCGAATTACTTGTAGAATAATATGTATTGCTTATAAATATTCATTTTATTAAATGTTTCTTAATATATATATTTCAAATATTTTTAAAATGTATTTTATTTATTTCAGTTCCTATTAATTATTTTCAACAATAAATTAATCTATATAAATTTTAAATATCGTAAAACTACTTGCAGAATAATATTTAATGTTTATAATGGAATATTTCTTTTCTGATTTATCTAAATCTTGACATATGACCTATATATAATCAAAATATTTAATATATTATATAGTTGGAAAACGCTTTCGTGTTGAAAGAGACATTACTCAAAAATATCAATGATTCAATGTTTGTCGAAAGTTTAATATGATACATGGGTTAATATTTTTCCAACATGTAAACTATTTCATTATAATGTTTATAAAAATTTTAAAAATATGATAAATGTTCAAAATAATAACTAATCAACATTTAGATAATATTTTATATATAAAGTGAAAATAAACACTCACACGGGCGTGCTGGTCAAGCTCTAGTTTTATGTTATTACATAGTATATTATTCACTATTAGTGCATTGATCGTTAACCTCTGGCACTCATCACGTATATGTTTTATTAAATTTTAAACATGTTTCATACATAAAGAAAAATAAATTGCATACGCATAATCGATTGTATATTTCAAATATGTAAATCTTATAACTATATTGCAAGATTTTATAAATTATAATATGAAAACATTGGTTGACTTCAGGACTGTTTAAAATTTATATAACATGAAACCAGACAAATACAAATATTTTTGATTCATCACCGAAAGAAAAAAAAAACCAAAAAAAAATAAATCGAACAAACCAAAATAAATATAAATTTAAATTGGTAGTTATATTTTAGGAGATCAAAAACCAAAAAACAAAATACAACCTAAAAGCAAATCGATGTCCAGATTAAACATGCCTAAGATAATCCTATCTTATAAATAAATAAAAATTAATAATTTTACTTCGCGCAAAGCGCGGGTTATCACCCAGTGATCTTTTTAAACGACAACTATAATTGATTAGAATTTGTTGGGAGTGTTTCTTCCAGTTCAGACCTTCAAAAATCAGGGTCAGAAAACTGTTTGGGGATTTTTGTATAGACTCTTTGTGAGTACCAAGGAACGATGGATGAGCTGGTATTTCATATAGATTTGAAAGTGTTTGTAAACGTTTAAAGAGAATAATGAGAAGATAGGCTGGAAAAGACGTTTTATTGAGTAAGCAAACAAGAATAATAGAGATTACAATGAGTATTGGGATGAACCCTAGTTCTAGCCGTCTAACCCTAGTCTCCAAACCAAAAAGTGTTGATCCCCTGTTTTATGGTGTTAGTCTTCTTTATATAGTCGTCGTTAGGTCGGTTCTATTCGGTCAAAGCATATGGAAGTCTCCCTTATTCAAAAATATGGAAGATTCTCCTTGTCATAAGTTTTTCATTTTCTTGATCAGGGAGCAATTCCAATGAACGATGTCGGGTTCTTTTTAGCGGGGATCTGGAGCGTTCCTTTTTCGGGGACCCGTAGATCTGGACCCTACCTGGAGGCTACAGGAAACAATGCCTGAATTATTTTCCCCAACAGCTTGCTCCTTATTTCTCGATTTTGTCATCGAATATGGGAAATACCTGAGCACTCAAGTCAACCGGAGTTGCTTATTCTCAGCAGGCTTCCCATTGGCAGGGTCTTGCTCATATAATTTTTCTATCACAGGTTCCACTCAAGTCAAAACTCATTCTGAACCCAGGTGAGGACCGGTTCTCCCTTGCTTAGCTGAGGCTTGACAGTAGTTTGTCGCGTGTTTGGATGTCGTAGAGGTTGGAGCCCTGATCTTCACGTAGTAAAAGGAATCTTCTGCTGGAACGGATCAGGGTCTTTGGGGCTAGGATCCCTAGAGTTGGGATCCGAATAATGCTCGTGAGTGAAGCGGCGTTGAAGCGGTGTAGCATTTGGGGTAAGCATTTCATCTTGGTCACGTATCTCATACATAATTACTGACTTGGGTCTGTGTGCTAGATGAGATGTCGGGATCTAAAGGTGATGAAGCGTTGGTGAAGTACAAGAAGGCTCTTGCGGTGATGTTTGCGAAGAAGGCTGCATCTAAACGAGCTGATCCTGTTGATGATGATGAGGTTCAATTTATCAGGAGCAGCAAACGTCAAGCGGTTGCTGCCGCAGCTCCTTCTTCTTCTAAGAATAAGTCTCAGACTCCAAGTCCTTCTCCAGAGGTAGATGTTCCTTACGACTGGACCAAAGTTCTTTCTAATGTGAGTCTTAAGGTCTTTCCTTCCATTCCGGTGCTGCTGGCATCAGAAGAAGACCCCATCGAGGCCATTCGATCGCTTCAAGGCGACTTGCTCCAGGTAACAAATCGTATATTTTTTTTATTTTCCAGCTCTATTTTGCTGATTTGGCCATGTATTGCAGGTAGTGTCTCAGTTGCATCACTTCGGAGAAAGGATGGAAGACAAGGCCTCTATGAAGGCAGAGGTGGATGCTCTTACCTCTAAGCTCCGTTATCAGAAGAACTCTCTTTTGGCCAAGGAGAAGGAGATCAAAGGTTTGAAGCTCAAGGTGAGGAACCAGAAGGAAGCAGGATACTTGGCGGCTGCTAAGAACGTCTCTCTCAAGAGCCAGCTGGAGAGCAGGGAGGAGGAGTTAATTGAGCTGAGAAGCACAGCGAAAACTTTGAGGCTGAGAAAGCAATGGTTGTGAATGGTACCAAGGTCGAAACTTGTTGGGAGCTGATGCGGGACTGGCTCAACAAACGGATCGATAGCTGGGATCTTAAGTGCGCCTTTGAGCAGTACAAGGTGGTGAAAACCGATGAGGCCAAGATTTTGGGACTACCAGCTTATACCTTTGAGGATGAGCTGCAGATCCCCGGTGATATCGAGGTGGAGCAGGCGCCGGAGCCCACCACTGATGATCCTTCAACCAACTAATCCCGATCTCTTTTAATCTCTGAGCTTTTTGGCCACGTGAGTGGGTTTATTTTGTAACTACCCCTTGTATGTGTTTAAGACTTTGATCCAGGCCTTCATGCATGTTTTTTTTTTTGTTGAACAATGGCCCTGATGTGGCCTTCAGATCATGCTTTTCGGATTATTTCTTTGCGTTTTTGTTTCATGCTGGTTGTTGATATCTGCTTCCTTCCATATCCCGCTCCGTAGTTTAAACTAAAACCTTTGAAACTGCCCCTGCCTTGAAAGGCTACGAGCTGTGTAATGACCTCGTGGTTGATGCGAACAAACGTCTTGAGGGTTTCCCGTAGGATGTGATTTGGAGAGTAGTTGTAGAATTCAGGCCATGTCGATTCAAGGTGGTATGGTTTGTCTGAGATCCCGCAAACTTTTAGGTATTGGGGTTCCTTGGAACCTTTGTAAGTTTAAGAGTTTCGAGTGATCTCCTATGTCTCGGACCCTTGGGTCATTTGTAGATTTCGGATTCAAAATTTATCTTAAGAAACACATAGGTTCCGGACCCTGAGGTCTTTGATAAGTCACGTAATTTTTGAACCCTGAGGCCAGTTCTACGAATCTATAGTTTATTGACCATGAGGTCTTTCTGAGCCCGAAGTTTTGGTTTTGAAGGGACCGTAATCTGCCTTCCTAGGATTCCTTTCGGATCCCGCATTCTACTGCTCGGGAGATCCTATGCTGCATGCTGCTTCTGTAGAAGCCACAATCAAACACTTTATATTGGTGATGGTTTGGGTGAAAACTTAAGTGCCAGACTTTGCTGCCCAGACTTTTACACTTTTTGCTCCATGTATTTCAAAGTACTTTTGCATTTTTTTTTGTTTTGGGACCCCGATATGCCTTGGGCTATACAGGAGTTTTAGGTAGTATTGGCAGCATACTCAGGTTTGCGCGACTCATTCCTGCCTTAAGTTTCATACCTGTTTGTTTGTGTGGACGTACCACGTATTGTTGAAGCTTAACTGGGATCAAAGGTTTCATTGGACCTGATCCAGCCTTATACGCCCCCATGTATTGTGGTTTTTCTACTGCTCTTATAGTCGGAACTTATTTTATTATATAAGCTTTGTCCATGGACTCTTAGCATACATATGAGTAGGAAACCGTAATGCTTAAAGAATATTTGGTAATGCTTAAAGAATATTTGGTAATATATATATATATAAATCAAGAAAGCATAATAAGTTGTAAGGTGTCCTAGTTAGTGGACTACGTTTTACCTTTGTTATCTAGTAGCTTGTATAGTAGCTTGTAACTTCTCACGGCGTCGTCGATTCTATATCCTCCTGGTCATATGGCGTCGATGTGTAGAGGATTCTTTCCTCCATCGCGTGGATGAAGATCTGAACGGCTTCTATTATCTTAGTTGCTAGTTTCTCCTCGAGACCCTTCTCTGATCTGTAGATCGTTGCGTCGCTTGCGGATGGGTTTTGCCCCAAGGATCGTTGATCGATGTTGATTTTACGTGGGAACCTAAAGATTTTCGGGGTCTCAGCCCCAGTGTCGTAGATGTTCTTCTCTCAGTGTGCGTGCCTTGTTTCCGGAAGAACCGTAGTGGGGCCACAAACTTAGGGTTCCCCAGGTTGGGTCCGCGATCTTCCTTGTAGGAACAATTGGAGATCTTGGAAGCTTTCCGGGGTCCAATCCATTTCGTGGATCTGTTGATGATGTGTCTATCGAGCGGTTCTTCGTAGGGGAATCGGGACTTTCTTTTTTGCTTCTTAGTTCTTTCTCTCTGATTGGAGTCCTCTGGTCGTAGAAATGCTTGGTAGCATAGGGAGAAGACATCTGTAGGCTGTCTCCCTGCTTGAGTCGGCAAGTGATGCTTCTGTAGGTCAGATCCGTCGAAGTCTCTAAAGTTAACATGGGCCCTCATCTTTTTCGTCGAGTACGGTGAGGGGTTCTGCCCCCATCGGTTTCCGATCCATCGTGTACTCCTTCTCCTGTTGATATCAAGTCCCCGTATGCATAGGGCTTGGGACTCGTTCTGTAATTGCTATAAGACCTTGGTCTTTCCCTTCAGGGTGGTTTGATAGCAGGACCGGAAATTCTCCTGATCCCCTCTGATAGATTTGATGCCCTACGAGGTAGGGAAATTTACCAGCTGGTGTAGTGTAGACAGTACAGCTCCCATACTGTGTATCCAGGGCCTTCGCATGATCATGTTGTAGGATGATTGGCAGTCGACGATGAGGAAATTGGTTGACATGTCAATCCCTTCACCGTAGACTGTGAGAACCACTTCTCCGGCGGTCTGCTTGACTTCTCCACTGAATCCTTCAAGTGGGATTACTTTCCTGGTTAAAACGCTTGCCTCCAGCCCCAGGTCTTGATAAGCGATCTTGAAGATGATGTTGCTTGAGCTTCCGGTATCCACTAGGATCCTTCTCATTAAGCAGTTCGCTAAAGTGACCAATATGACCAGAGCGTCATAATGGGGAGGTAGGACCTCTTCTTGTTCCTTTGCAGTGAAGGTTATTTCGCCCGTTCCCAAGAGCTGTCATTTTGGCTTGAACGTCTCCTGACCAAGCTTGGCGTTCCGAGTGTTTTTCTTTGCAGCTGCATGACTTATACCGCTAATCTCCGAGCCTCCTGATATGACATGAATTACTCGGTCATGTCGAGGAGGCAAAGCAGGCACGGTTCCAGTGGATTTCTTAGGAGCTTCTTTGTTTAGAAGGGCCTTAGCCTTTTCTGAAAGGAATTCTCGTAGATGCCCCTTCTGGAGGAGCTCGTTGAGTTCGATTTTCAGTGCATGCAGTCCTCCGTCTTGTTACCATGGTCATAGTTGAAGTCGCACTAGAGATCGGGGTTCATGAAGGAGTCTGGCGCCTTCATCTTCGGGAGCCATTTAACTTGTGGGACCATCTGCCTCAAGGCATAGATAATCTCTGGTTTCGATAGAGATAGGTGTGAGATGTCTGGCCAAGTGGAGACAGGCATCCCTTCTACCCTCTCCGGGGGACGGTTCATTTACCTGCCCCGGTTCTAGTCTCTTGCAGATTTCTGGGAGGACCTCTCGTCCCGATCGTTTCGGTCTGGTCTGATGGCTTTCTGATCCTGATTCTGCTGTGCCTTGACACAGTTCACTACATCTTCCTCCCACTTTACTTGGGCCCAGGCTCGAGAGAGCACGTCTTCCATGGTTTTGCATTGATACTTGATCAGTAGGGGTCCCCGTCTGGAAGCAATCCTCTCTTGAAGGCTGAGATTGCAGTGGTGATGATATATTCTGGAATCGATACCTTCTCCTGATTAAAACGAGCTATGTAGTCGCGAAGGGGTTCGAACCGGTGCTGAAGGATCTCGTAGAGGCTGTCTGAGGTCTTCTCCAGGTTTCGGCTGCTCGCGAATTGCTCCACTAACTTGTCACTAAGGGCAGCGAAGGATGATATGAACCTGGTTGGTAGGTTGATATACCATTGCAAAGCGGATCTGATTAGGGTGGAACCAAATCCTTTGCACATGGTGGCTTCACGAGATTCCCTTGGGAGAGCTACGGCGAGCATCCTTTGCTTGAACTGAGCAATATGCTTGTCTGGATCGCCGGTACCGTAGTACATCTTTATGCTGGGGAAGGAGAACTTCCTTGGCATCTCGACGAGGGAGATCTCGTCCGCAAAGGGGTGTCAGCATAGGAACCGTGGTTACTCTTTCGTATCGAAGGCGCTACCCGTGGAAGTCTTTCCACCATAGATTCCATAGCGTCGAACTTATGGGAGAATACATGCTCCAGATAGGCGGTGACAGTGAATTTCATCGCAGATGCCTCTCTGGAAGCTTCCTTCTCCGAGTCTGACTCGGAGTCACTGGATATCCTTTCATGAGTTTGAGCGTCTCTGGTCTTGTCATGTAGTGCCCCAGTCTCGTCTACTGGTTGATGAATGGTGTTTCCTTCGGCTCCAGGCGTATCTAGGCTGGCATAGACCAAACTCACGCGCGGAAGCAGCGCTTTTTATTGCTAACCGTGTTGAGGGCTTGATTTACATCTTGGAGGGCAGGGTTTTTAGATTCTAGCTGGGTAAGCTTCTCAGCACTTTGCTCCAGCTGCTTCGAGTACTAATCTAGTTTTTCTTTCAAGCTCTAGACTTCAGAAGAGAGCACGGGGTCATCGGTATCTTCCCGAGCTCTATGTAAGTTGGTTACTTAGCTTTGCATGGCGTCAATTTGTCTTTGGAGTTCGGCTTCTCTTGTAGTAGCCTCTGGTAGAGTGTCTGACTCATCCACCACCATTGTCACGTAGTAGCTTAGATTACTCCCCTCATTTTGGCGCTAAACTGTTTGGGGATTTTTGTGTAGGATCTTTGTGAGTACCACAGAACGATGGATGAGCTGGTATTTCATATAGATTTGAAAGTATTGTAAAGGTCTAAAGAGAATAATGAGAAGATAGGCTGGAAGAGACGTTTTGTTGAGTAGACAAACAAGAACAATAGAGATTACAATGAGTATTGGGATAAACCCTAGTTCTAGCCGTCTAACCCTAGTCTCCAAGCCAAAAAGTGTCGATCCCCTATTTTAGGGTTTTAGTCTTCTTTATACAGTCATCATTAGGTCGGTTCTAGTCGGTATAAGCAGATGAAAGTCTTCCATATTCGGAATTATGGACGATTCTCCTTGTTAGAAGTTCTCGACTTTATTGATCGGGGAGCAGTTCCAACGACCGATGTCGGGGTTGCTTTTAGCGAGGATCTGGAGCGTTCCCTTATTGGGGACCTAGAGGTCTGGACCCTGCCTGGAGGCGGGAGGAAATAATACATGAATATTTTTCCCAATAGAAACGATCCCCAATCTCTCCAAACTTTTGGTATTAGTTTCTACAAAAACAGTCTTCTATTTTCTTTCTTTTTACGTCTTTTTCAGTAATTTCACACAAAGTCATTGCTTGCCTTGAAGTAGTAATGCTCCTTTCAGTAACATCATTTTTATCAATTCTCTCATTTTAGCTTTGCTGTCTGTTTTTCCTTTCTCCGTCCATCTTGTCTTATACAATTTCTCCTATGAGGTGCATGGGCTCATGTTGGGACCGAATATGGTCAGTTAGCTGAGACTAATGGGCCGGAACGATAAGAGCTAACGATGGGCCATAACGAGCCCGTTATCAATCGATCTTTTAAGAAAGGAACTAAAGAGAAGCCGGAGGCTGCTTTCCGGAGAAGGAAAGTTCACAGATCAGGTCACGAAGAAACACTCGGGACCTCATTTGCAGGAAAATACTCCAGACCTCATTTATAAATAAGGTCACGGGAATAAGCTAAGACTAAAGGCGTAGGACCCGGTCAAAAAGAAGACTGTTGCATATCCCCCATCTCGCGGAGCGAATCTCGGAGGTCAGGATCATTCAAGCACAGCTCAGAGCTATTTAAGGAAGAGGAAGAGATGAGAGAAGGCGATCCTCTCTCGACTCATTTTTAGACCTAAGACTTAAGCATTCTTGCTCATTATTATCTTCTAAAATCAACGTTGTAATTCCATTGAGATCATCAAGATCATCTTTGTAAACT
>JABAYD010069200.1:0-16160 GCA_014822095.1 Diplotaxis tenuifolia | reverse complement strand
TTTCCTTTTTTAAAAGATATCAAATTTAAAATAACACAATTCTATTGGTTGGTGAACCTAGAGGTTCACCCTAGGGGGTGAACCCAAGAATAACTCATTAGAAAACATATGCATTTTAATTACACAAATTTTCCCAAAAATGTAAAACTACGTGCCTGGCCGTATATTTGCTAAGTTTACGCCAAAAAACAAGTTGCAATTCTGATACTAGTAACAAAGAGTAATCGTAACATACAATTTTGGAGATCGGACTACGAAGGCACAAGGGAATATATAGTTGAAAAGTTGAATACGAGGTTAACAAAGAAACAGTTATATCCAACGTACGTTTCATCTTCATTTCTTTTATCTTATTAATTTCTCTAAGATTTAAGATGGACTAGTTAAAATGGCCAAGTACAGTTAGACTAAAAACCCAGACTTGTGTTGATGATATGCATCCCCAAATGGCTGATTGAACTACATATTGAACTAGGCACTTGTATGTACATAGAAATAAGTATAGCCAAAAAAAATTTCCTCTCATTGCTTGGGTTAATAGACCAGGACTATTCTACCATATTGTCACCTTAAACTTCCATGGAACACACAATATTGTGTTTGGTTTTCTTCATGGCCCCTTTGAATTTTATCTTATTCGTCCTTCTTGTCTCAGTTTCTTTACTTCTGCTTCACGAGTCCCTGCTGATTATTCATTTTCTCTTGCCCGTAATCTTCTTCCAAGTATGCTACAACATCTCCTCTATTTCATCTTGTCTTCTAACGACAACTTTAATTTCTTTGTTTTTTTTTGGGTAGGAGTCATCTCTTGGGATCCTGCATATAGAATTGACTTATTGAACTCTTGGTTCTTCATTGTCTTATTAGTTTTAAACTGCTTTTAGTCAGATGTGTAACCTTTAAAAGGCATGCCACTGCTTGAAGTTGCCTCCTTCTGTAAGGCCTGAACAAAAGAATTAGGAAAAAGAAGGCCTTGGTCTCGTGGACTCGAGAGCTAATGTTGGGCTTACAATCAAACTACTTTCAAAGATGGGTTCATAAATTATCCCCGACGAAGATTATTTTAAATTGACTAAGGTAACAAAACATAGTTAATTCAAGTTTATCCTTTCCTCAAGACTAAACAGTCTCAAAATAAGTAGGATTCTATACTCTACTTGAATATTTTTAGATTGACTTGCCTATACGTGAATTCTCGTCGTGGTCAACTAGTCATAGTCGCCGTACGAATTTCAACGATGAATTGATAAAGAGTCATTTACATAATTGTATCATCACTTGTTCTTACAATTGGATAAGATCGAACTTTTTTTCTGATAATGAATTCAACAGTAGAAACATAAGATCTTTACATTAAGAAGGATGCACCCAGGGCCATCCTTGAGAATTGAGAAGCCTAAGACAATTTTTTAGCGATTATTTCTGAATTATTTTTTTTACAGATTTGAGAGCTTTAATTTTTTTTTAAAAAATCTTTGTATATGTAAATTTTCAAAAATTTTAAGAATTCAAAACTAATGTTTCATCCGGATTGATCCAAAACCGGCTATATGCACACTTCTATTTGTTGTAGAAAATAATGGATAACTTTTAAGTATTGAATTAGTAAAGCTAAGCATCTTTACACTAGTCAAACAGTTTAGGGTTTACTCAACATCTATTTTATATTTTATAATACCCGATAAATCTAAAGCGATCCACCCGGAAAAACACACGATCTGGCTTTCAAAAAAAAAATTAAATAAAATTGTTTAAAAATTACTTTAGGTTCTCTGAATCTTAGAGCAGGTCCAGGATAAATCTTGAGAAAATCACAATTTATGTAGGTTAGTCTTAAAATTTCACGAATCTAAGTTTTTGATTCCAGAAGATCTTCACCGAATAAGACAAATAAAAAACGTAAGAACGAGAAAAAGACATTTGGCGTTACTTATTATTGATTCTAAATGATTATTTTTTATTATTAAAAGCAAAAGTAATTTGACACAGGCGTGATACGTCACGTAAAATACACAACACCATGAGGGCCTTTTCGTAATTGAACAAAGCTACCTTCTTGTATATATCTTCTGCAATTCCATCCACCCAAAAAAAACTGACATGGAAACTACTTTTTATTCGGAAAATATATTTTCAGTCAAACATTTTGTTTAGAAATTACAATAATCAATATTTTTCTCCATAAAAAAATAAGACTTTTACATAAAATCTCTGTATGTACATCCATTAATTACAGTAAAAAATAAAAAGTAATTATATTTTCTTATTTGCGATGGTCAGAGCTTAAGATATTCTTCAAAGGCTCTCCTTTTTTACTTGACTAGTTCTCTCTCTTAAAACTCGTATCCTCTCTCTCTCTCTCTCTCTCTCACACACACCTTCGTCCTTATAAGTCCCTGTTTTGATTTTACTTTGGCTTGTTTCTAAGTGTTAATCTCGTCACTCTCTGGAGAAAATCAGGTGAAAAAGGGTTGATTTTTATTTTGGGGTTTCTGCTCAGATATATCATTATTGGTTTATTTACATCTGACATTCGAAACAACTGTGTCTCGTGGGGTTTTTGTTTTGTTTCAGAGCAAAAGAGATGTCTCAGACCAACTGGGAAGCTGATAAAATGTGAGTCCTTTTCTATTTTTAGTTTTGATGGCCTTTTGATTTTGATCTTTGTGCTGATTTGCTTACTGGAGAGTCTTTAATTTTGTGTTTAGGGTTTAGATTATGTGTGTAATTGTTTTTGATTGTTTGTTTCTAGGGTTTGGATTCTGTGTAATGCAATCTAGCCACTGTTTGATTCTAGGGTTTGTGTGTTCTCCTCCATACCTTTTATAGAGTCCTTAACTACTTGACCTGGAGAGACCATAGCTTGTCGTATTCGTTTGGTTTCTCCTTTGACAGTTCTTTACTTGTTTTGCCGTTACTTTTGCCGATTCTCTAGATTCTGTTCTCAGAAGGCTCTCTCCTGCTAGATTTTGTGGCTGTGGGGACTTTTTCTTTTGGTTAGGGTTGCATGTTTTGGCCAAAGTTTACTTCTTTCAGTCACTTTCAAGAGTCTTGAGAATCTCCGATTTTTGTTATATGGTTCTGCTATTAACTTGGGTGGTTTTGTTTCTGGGACATTGTTAAGCTTGATTACTATTCTCCTCTTTTGTAGAATTACCTTTCTTGAGATTCTCCAGACAGTTCTTATGCCTATCTTTGTGTATTATATATATAGCGTGGTTGTTGTTCTGCTCTAAGTAACATTTTGGGGGTGTATAACAGGCTGGATGTGTACATCTACGACTATCTGGTTAAAAGAGATTTGAAAGCTACAGCACAGGCCTTCCAAGCTGAAGGAAAAGTTTCATCGGATCCAGTCGGTAAGAAAATCAAAATCTTCTTCTTAGCCTTTTTTGAACAACGATTCTGATAAAAGTCCTTTGTTCTCTAATGAACTTCCCATTCTTCTTTGATTGTTTTGTATAGCTATTGACGCACCTGGTGGATTTCTGTTTGAGTGGTGGTCTGTCTTCTGGGATATATTTATTGCTAGGACCAATGAGAAGCATTCCGAGGTTGCTGCATCTTACATTGAGGTATCCTTTACTCTTTTTTCAGTTTGTCTGTATTCTATTCAGTTAGTCATATAGAGTTAGCTTAGTAGTTTGATTGCTTACATAAAAGTTGAACTGTGTTCTCTCTTTTCCTTTGTGTTTGAAGAGAAGATTGGGAAGTTGTATATTGATATGTCGTATTTTTTTACAGACACAGATGATGAAAGCAAGAGACCAACAAATGCAACAATCTCAACACCCACAGGTCTCACAGCAGCAGCAACAACAACAGCAGATACAAATGCAACAGCTCTTGTTGCAACGTGCACAGCAACAGCAGCAGCAGCAACAACAACATCACCATCAACAACAACAGCACCAGCAACATCAAAACCAAACACCTTCTCAACAGCACCAACAACAGCAGCAACAACAGCATCAACAACAGCAGCAGCAGCAAGCGCCTCAACAGCAACAACAGCCAACACCACAGCAGCAACAGCAGCCACAGAGGAGAGATGGATCCCACCTTTCAAATGGATCAGCAAATGGACTTGTTGGTAATAACAGCGACCAAGTTATGAGGCAAAATCCTGGGTCTGGGAGTGGCGTAGCAAATAATAAGGCATACGAGGATAGGATCAAAATGCCTACTCAGAGGGATTCCATAGATGAGGCTGCTATGAAGGTTAGTGTTTCAGTTTCCATCTCTTCTTTCTGCTATATCTTGGTTTCATCAAATGTCACAATTCAAAATTTCCATTGGCTACAGCGATTCGGGGACAATGGTGGGCAAATGTTGGATCCAAATCATGCATCGATGCTGAAATCCGCTGGAGCTTCCGGACAGCCTGCAGGGTACAGTTCTCATCCTTCTGCCTTCATTGTTTCCACTTATAAAATGGACATTGCTCCGAAAAAATATTCAGTATCTCTGTCTTGTGCTAATGCTTGCTGGTGAATCTCAGGCAAGTGTTACATGGTGCAAGCAGTGGTATGTCTCCACAGGTTCAAGGTCGAAATCAGCAGCTTCCTGGGTCTACGGTGGTATGTATATATATTGAATCTATGTTGTGCTTACTCCCTTGTAGAATTTTACTGTTAGCTAATTACTTACTTGGCTTAATTGTGTAAGGATATGAAAAGTGACATCAACACTGTGCTCACTCCCAGAACCGCTGTTCCAGAAGGGTCGTTGATTGGAATTCCTGGTAGGTTTTCGATCCTGAAGATATCATTTTCATTAGGGCAAGCGTGTCAAATATAGTAATAGTATTAAAAATTGTTTCTGAGATTAGCTTGTTTCCTGTTTCAGGTTCAAACCAAGTATAGTAATAGTATTAAAACTTGTTTCTGAGATTAGCTTGTTTCCTGTTTCAGGTTCAAACCAAGGCAACAACCTTACACTTAAAGGGTGGCCACTCACAGTAAGATTTTATCTATTCATTTGTTTTTACTGGCTCATTCTCTCTTTTGTCCATTTTTGACTGTTGATGTCTTTCCTGATTTAGGGATTTGATCAGCTTCGTTCTGGACTTCTTCAGCCGCAAAAACCGTTTATGCAGTCTCCGCAGTCTTTTCACACACTCAACATGATGTCTCCGCAACATCAGCAACAGTACATGATGGCTCAACAACAGAATCTAAATTCGCAATCCGTCAACGACGAGAATAGAAGGCTAAAAATGCTATTGAACAACCGGAGCATGAGCCTCGGAAAGGATGGCCTTGGAGGTGGTTCTGTGGGGGATGTGCTACCTAATGTTGGATCGTCTTTGCAACCTGGTGGCTCTCTTTTACCTCGTGGAGACACCGACATGCTACTAAAGGTATGTCTTATCTTATCTTTTACATATCTTAAATAGGTGAGTTAAATTAGAACAAGATATAGTAATCTCTGCTCATTTCAAAGATGATTGATTGTGTTAATAAATGCGTATGCTTTGTAGTTAAAGATGGCTCTTTTACAGCAGCAGCAGCATCAACAGCAGGGTGGTGGAAATCTAGCACAGCCACAGTCACTTAATCAGCACTCCCTCTCTAATCAGCAACCACAGAGTTCTAATCACAACATTCATCAACAAGATAAACTTGGAGGGGCTGGTAGTATTAGCATGGATGCTAGCATGTCAAATTCTTTTAGAGGAAATGAACAGGTCGGTTCTTAGATTCATGTTTCAGTGTTCCATAAAATTTTAGTTCCTGGTGAGTCTGAGGTTGATTATTTTTGCATTTAAATTTAAAGGTATTGAAGAATCAAACTGGGAGGAAAAGAAAGCAACCGGTTTCGTCTTCAGGGCCAGCTAATAGTACAGGAACAGCCAACACTACGGGGCCATCACCGAGCTCAGCACCTTCTACACCTTCAACTCATACTCCTGGAGATGCGGTTTCTATGCCTAATCTGCCTCATGGTGGTGGTTCCTCTAAACCAGTAATTATGTTTGGCGCTGAAGGGGCTGGAACTCTTACATCTCCGTCAAATCAGTTGGTGAGTATCTTTAAAACTGTTAAGGGGAGGCAACAAATCAGTATGAATTTAGTGTCATCAAATTATTTGCAGGCTGATATGGATCGCTTTGTGGAAGATGGGTCACTTGACGACAACGTTGAGTCTTTTTTATCCCATGAGGAAGGTGATCAACGAGACACTGTTGGACGGTGTATGGATGTTAGTAAAGGTGTGTGTTTCAGCCCCACACAAACGTTATTCAGCAATAACCATGAACTTTACAATGTTGCCCTCTTTCACCAGGTTTCACGTTTGCGGAAGTGAACTCAGTACGTGCAAGCACAAGCAAAGTTACGTGTTGCCACTTCTCATTGGATGGAAAACTGCTTGCTAGTGCCGGACATGACAAAAAGGTAAAAGCCAAGAATCATCATTCAAGTCTTGTGTGCGTTTCTGATACTTAATAGCATCTTTTGGCTTTGGTCCATTTTGGCAGGCTGTACTATGGCATACAGACACTATGAAGCCGAAGACCACCCTTGAGGAGCACACGGCTATGATAACAGATGTTCGTTTTAGTCCAAACCTGCCTCGGCTTGCAACTTCTTCATTTGACAAAACTGTCAGGGTTTGGGATGCTGATAATGTAAGTTGAAAGGTTGATGATTTTCACTATACTTTGAATATGTTTGTAATCTCTTAAATGTTGTTTGTGCCATCTACTTTTTGCAGAAAGGTTACTCCCTTCGTAATTTCAGTGGACACTCTTCTATGGTTACGTCACTTGACTTCCATCCAAACAAGGATGATCTCATATGTTCCTGTGACAATGACGGCGAGATAAGGTACTGGAGCATCAACAATGGAACTTGCTCAAGAGTGTACAAGGTAGATCTTTTTTTCTTTTGTCTCTTCAATATTATCATGTTGCTTTTATTAGCAAATTTATACATTTAATTTCACTTTTTTTTTGCACAGGGTGGTAGCACTCAGACGAGGTTCCAACCACGTGTTGGAAAGTATCTGGCTGCTTCGTCGGCAAATGTTGTATCTGTACTAGATGTTGAAACACAAGCTTGTCGACACTCTTTGCAGGTTTTTCTTTTCTCGACATTGTGTGATAGATACACTTCTTTTATGAAACTAGAAGTTCACTGTTTGCTTATTCTTGTGTACAGGGACATACTAATCAGATAAACTCAGTCTGCTGGGATGCTTCTGGTGACTTCTTGGCAACGGTTAGTGAAGATATGGTGAAAGTTTGGACGTTCGGGACAGGTAATGAAGGAGAGTGTGTTCATGAGCTAAGCTGCAATGGAAACAAGTTCCAGTCTTGTGTTTTCCATCCGACTTATCCTTCTCTACTCGTGGTTGGTTGTTACCAGGTAAAACTTGATCTCATTTACTTAATGTGTGTTTGTTGAATAAATTGTCATTTTGATCCAAAAATCTTAAACTTTGTATATCTTTTTGTATGTGCAGTCTTTAGAACTGTGGAACATGTCACAGAACAAGACGATGACATTGTCTGCTCACGACGGGCTGATTGCGTCACTGGCGGTTTCAACTGCAACGGGATTGGTTGCATCAGCTAGTCACGACAAGCTAGTGAAGCTGTGGAAGTGAGGGGAAAGGACATGTTCGTTTGTGTTTTAGGGTGGTGTTCTTTTAACCTGTATTTCTCTTTGTTTTTTCTCACACAATCTCATCTTCCATCTCATGGTAGTCTTTTCTCAGATGGTTAAACAATGTTGTATGATCTGAGGTAATTTGAAACTGTTGTAATCTTAGTTTTTATAATAATAACTCGGATAATTTTCAGTTCCTCTTGGTTTCACCAGGCTTTAGAATTAAAATGTCATAGCCATCAAAGTTTATAGACCCAGTCTCACCAGTCACCCCTAAATACTAAAATCAATAAATCTTAAACTTATTTATAGTAAAATTTCGATAAATTAATAATATTTATATTTTAAAATTTTATTATTTAAAAAGATTAATTTACCGTAGTTTTATTTTTAAAATATATTTAATTTATAGTATACTATTATGTCTAAATACGAAGAATAATTAATTTTACAGCATTGATTAAATGTTATTGATACTAAATCTATATTGTACCGTAAATAGAAATATGTTTTAATTATAAAATAAAAAATAATATCAAAGTGTTTATAAATAGTAAAAAAATAAAATAAATTTCAATATAATAAAAAAATCAACTAAAAATATATTTATTATATTTATTTAATTTTTTTTGAAATGTTAATTATTAATTTATGTTTATATTGCAATTTTTTTTTAATTTATTATTTTATTTATGTACGTCACATTTTATCAACATTAAAACCGATTATATTTATTAATTTATAAAGGTTATTAAATTATAGAATATTAATTTATACGTGTTCGACTTCTTATATAAGAAGTGGTAATTTATGGTATTCAAATCAATTTCGAAGAATTTAATTAAAAACTTTGGCTTAGTTTGGGTTAAGCCGGGAAAAAGTCGTAACTCTCTGAAGCTTGAGTGAAGATTTGCGATTATAAAGGAAAACTCTTTCTCCTTCTTTGACGAATCCGTTCTGTGTGTTCGTGATGGGAAAAGAAGATAGCTGTGAAGAGGTTAGCACGAGCAGTCATGGAATCTCAGATTTGTTACTTCCTGATGAGAGAAGGACCAATCTTTTGTTTTGATTGCTAACATTTGATCTGTTTTGATTGAACTAAAGGCAAATTCTGATGACGCTTAGATTCTTACAGGTTTGTTCTTCAGGGGATACGGTGAAGGCGTCGATAAGAGAATTGAGTGCCAAAGTAATTGAACAGGTGCGAAAGTCTTCTGGTCTCTTATATACTCTTTTGATAGAACTCTGATTGTTTTTTTTTTTGTTTCTGTTTGTAAATTTAGAAGCAGAGAAAATGTGATGTTAAGGATAAGCTGAAGCTCTTGCGAGAAAGAATAAACGCTCAAGGCGTTGATGTTTCAGTACAGGAGGAGTTGTTACCTCTGTTGAGATCACTCAAGGTGAAATTAAAAGGTGTTTGTTGGTTTATGAGTAGCTTTTCAGTGTGGTGAATGAAACTCAATATTTGTAGGTGTTTTCAGGAATTAGAAAAACAGGAATCTGAGGTTTGGTCTGATTGCGATGCTAAGCGTTCTGTGTTAGAAGATGCAGTTTGTGATTTGGAGGAGAGAGTCGCAAAGGGTGAGGTTTCTGAGGAAGATTTGGATGTTTTGTTGGTTGAATCTCTGGATCATCTGACTTCAGCAAAGAAGGTACTCTCTTTCTATGCTTGAAATGAGATTTTAGGTTTCTCCAATGTTTTTCTTAAGAAGGTTATGGTTGATTACCCCTTGTTTCACCGTAGGAGCTTGCAGCAACGCTGAGAGAAATAGTATCTCTGAAGCGACAGATTGATGATGTACCATGCCAATCTGAGCTTCTCCAGTATGGTCTTCTTCCACTACTTCTTTAAAGATGATGTCCTGTATTTAGCACTTTGTACTACTTGGCGTTGAAAATCTTTCATCACAACAATGAATCTGATATTTCATATAACCCCATTCCCTCTATTTAGATGAGTCATTATCTTAATTATGTTGTAAAGATATAGAATCATCATGTCAAGAGTCAAATTGCTTTGCCTCTAGCTTTTAAGAATCCAGCTTCCCTTTTGCTGTACTTACTAGACGCTAAAGTCCACTCTCTCTTTCCGTGCAGGTATGAAAGAAGATTCTCAGAGCTGAATGTTTGTATTCAGGTTCGAAAAATTAAAAATTTGCCTTGTTGCTTTACAGGTTTTGTTTCATGGTTGAAGATGAACTTGCAAGTTTATTGATTGACCAACCTTTATGTTCATTTTTTTTAAAATATAAACAGGAGAAACTTCAACAAACTAGGAAGCTCTATGGGACATACAATGCTCTTTTAGAAAGAAAAGATTTGATGCTAAAGGAGATATCATTACTGAATTCAATAGGTTCACAGGTAAAAAAAACGTGCATTATTGTTTAGTTCTTTTCTGTATTTAGCGTAAAGTCTTCACGTTATACCTTTAGTTACTACTTGCTTCTCGTTAAGAAAGGCTAGGTTCCTACTAAGTTTATTTACGTTTCCACTTTTCTTGGTGAGTCAGAGTTTTCATTCGTACCCGTCTTCTTTGTTAGTTTCAAGATGTGATTGGTACTCCTGCTGGCCGCATGAAGCTAATTGATTCAATGGAAGGAGTCATGAAAGGAATCCAACAGGTTATCTGAGTTGTATTCAGCTGCATGATTTGAGGATACATAACCTTTTGCTTCATGATTTGTAGTAACAAATTATTTTTTAAAGTGCAGAAGCTAGAAAAAGTACAACTTGGTCTTCAAGAAGAGCAGAAGCGATGCGATACTTCAAAGGAAAAGTATACTGCTGCAGCTGCAGAGCAAAGAAAATGCTATACTGTACAAAGAGCGTTCCAGGTTTGCACAGAAGAAGAAACAATTGATACTGATAAGCGTTTCAACTCCTGAGAGTCATCTATTTATATAGTGTATCAAATTTCTCAATCGCAGGAAGAATGCACTAAAAATAACAGGCTGAGGAGTCAAGTATCTGCTGTAAGCAACACCTCTGTCTCAAAAGAAGGGACTGAATAAGGTAACCGCTAAGCAAGAATAGAACCAGATTACATCTTTTAGACATGATTCTCTTTTGATTTGCTGTATCCATATGCGCAAGCATTAGACATAGGAAAATATGAAAATCTATATGCATACAAACTACATTGGTTGAACAAAGTGGGTTATATATTAGCTATGGAAAACTATTAAACTGTAATCATTGAGGAAGGTATGTTTGTATACAAACCTCGAAAAGGACACGTTCGTTTGTGTGTTTAGGTATTATTCTTCAGGGGTTGGTGGGGGTGTGCTTTTAACCTGTGTTTGTCGTTGTAGCTCTTTCTCAGACAATCTCATCGTCAATTTCATGAGAAAGTCTTTCTCATGATCCGACTTATTTGGAAACTATTATTGTAACCTTAAGTTTTAAAACAATAACTTGGACAATCCTAAATTCAGTTTGGTTTCAACCAAAAGCTTTAGAATTAAAATGAAAGTTGTAATCCCTTGTCTCAAAGATGTTTCTATCATAGGTCCTATAAGTATGAAGTGGTGCCGTTTCATTCACCGCTCGGTTCGGGTTGTAATCCAACAGTATGTAGCCTTTAAAGTAAAGTCTGCGGTATTCAAGCTCACAAACGTGTCTGGCATGGCGTACAAACGCTCGGGAAAGGAAATACATGACGATCAAGACGAAGAAGGGCAGACCAAACTAGCCGCTGGATGGCGTAGGTTGCACGACAGAAAGCCCAAAGGACGAGAGAGACCACGTATGGGACGATAAAAGACGCTAATAGAGTTTGTATGGCTGAGCCTAAAACACTTCCAAACAACCTATTAAGGGGAAGTTGGTCGAGTCCTTCTCTTTTGATCCTCTTAATCTTAACCCAACAAAAATAATTAAAAAAAAACTGTGATGAGTAGTTCTCTTACCCAAATAGAGAAGAAGAGGATATAACGTTTCCACATAAATTGGTTTCTGCGGATCCGGTAGTGAAGAAAGACAAAGCATCTCCATAATTTGGAGTAATCAACATAGACAAGGAGACACAAGTACATTAGAAATATAATAACAGGAGGAGGAGGAGACTCTCCTTCCATCTTCGTTGGTTTGATATTTAGGGTTCTTGAAGAATTCTCTCGGGTGTTTTGTGTTAGTTTGAATGGTTTATGAGAGGTTATAATGCTCCCCTACTTATACGAATATGAATCTTAGGGAGATCAAAAATCTTGTGACTGTAACCGTAAAAATTTAGATAAATTCCAACCAATCAACTCAGTTAGATGTGTTACATTTCTTGTTACTCCCCGATGCTTTGTTTGATTTAGACATGATTCCTTTATGAAAGTCTATAGCCAGCCATACATACAAATAGCAGGTTTGATTATATTATCAGCTATGGAAAAATATTATACTATTAAATAACTGAGGAAGATATGATTGAATACAATCCTGGAAAGGTATAGAACATTGTTAAATGGCTATCAAGTCTGAGCTTATTTATAACAGCTTGGAAGAAATGCCACATTCTATCATCTCTCTCATATTCAGACGTAATCATATGTTGGCTTCTTTTCAGGATCTGATATGTGAACCACCGGATCTCTGGTATCCCGTCTCCTTGAGATGATACTTCCTTGATGTTCTCTACCTGCAAAACAAATTAGCTCTTGAGCAAAATAGAATCAAACCTGACAAAGAACAATTTGAAAACTCTGTATCCTCATTTTGTATAGTGACAATGCAACATGTGACCTGTTTTATTCCACTCCAACGTGTATTTGTAAGATGGTAGCTAAAATTTTCTTTATCAAGAAGTCACCTGGTTGTGTAAAGATCCCGCGACAGGCATTAGATGTGTCCTGATGAACCGGCCTTGCACAAATCCCCGGGGCCAAAAACGGTGTTTCTCTAGAGCTGCCTCCTCCTTCATACACTTGTCCTTCTTTGTATGGAGCATCACGACTGTTGTAATTTTTCTTCAGTTTATGAGACAAATCCGTAGACCATGAGCCTCCGCTTGATCCTGCCAATGCCATTATAACATCTGCCTGCAACAAAATAAACATAACGTTCATATAACTTGAATATGAAAGTGTTAAAGCAAGAGATAGAGAGGAGTATTACTTTGCTTGGGTGAACATCATCAAAGACATGAGCTTGACCACCATAGAAGATAGTCATCTGCTTAGTACTCGAAGTCAAATCTTTCCGATGGTTCCCGTTACTGCAAATCCAAAAAAAAAAAAATGAATTGGAGACAAAAGCATCATCAAAGGAGTAGAGACATCACTAGAAAGCTAACTCTCACCTTGAAGGGGTTAAACATTCGACTTTACTCGGGTTTGGTATTGTATAAGAACTCATGATACGTGGAACCTTCATCCCTGTTCGTGAGCCTTCATCTGCAGCTGTCTGAGTGACCACGTCATCCTTGAACCTGCTTGAAGACAGCTGATGAAGCAAGTGACTGATCTGACCTCCTCCTCGTGGAGACACATTCATGGAATGGCTTCCAGGTCCGCTTCTTAGCAACTAATGACAGATCACAAGACTTGAGTTCTACTACAAAGCTGTGAACATGGTGAAGTCATGTAAGGTTTTCTGGTTTATCATACCTTGGACCAATGCAGAGTCTCTGGATGGTCTTGAGTTGTGATGTGTGAGTCTGAGTTACTTCTTTTGTTTCCGGAAAAACGATTACTCATGATGGAGCCAGAAGCTTCTCTCCTTTGTCTAAACAATTGTATCCCATCAAGATGACTCCCTCCACCGCTACTACCTACATCACATTTTAGTAGGAACTCAATGAAAGAGAGAGAGAGGCAATAAAGAAGACCAATCATATGAAAAGCATCACAACCTCTCAAATGGGTATATGAGTATGACCCACCAAACTCATCACTCAAATTCATTACCAATGTCCCAACTAATCCACCAGAGACATTATGGTTGTACAGAGAGGAAGATAGAGAGACTGTGTCCTTCACTATCACTCAAAAACAATGTTCATAAAATTTTCAAACTAAAAGGAAACAGGACACTCACAAATCAAAGATGTTCCAATATTTTTCTACTTATGAGATCTAATCAGAAAGGAATTGACCAAAAGTTTCCATCTTTAGAAACTAACTACCATGATCATCTACACTTCAAAGCGAATCTAGTTAAAAGGCTTAAACTTTCTGTAGATAGAAACCCTAAACGTACAGAGGAATCATCTTAAACCACATCAGTAAAAGCACACACACTTCATCAAAAAACATCAAGATATAGAGAGAGAGAAGAACCAAGATCAGAGGCCGAGGAAAGACCGCCGCGTCCACCGGCTGAGAAAGCGGAAGCTGTCACCGGTTTAGCTGCCTTATCTAACATGTGGTCAGACATGGAAGTGGAAGCTAAAGTTGCAGGCTTGGAACCTAGGAAGTCATGGAACAAGAGCTTAACTTGTTGCTCTTTCTCCCGGAGACGAGAATCAACATTGGTAGTACGGTCGCCATTGTGGTTAACCATCGTCAACAAGTGTGTCAGTGTAGCTACTTCGCCACCATGACAGTTTCTCTCCGTATTATTTCATGGACACACTCAACGAGGAAGAAGAAAGAGAGAGAGAGAGAGATCACACTGTTTTTTCTAGGTAAGTGTAAATAAAAATAAAAGGCGAGAAAGGCTTGTCTTTTATGTCCTTGAAGCTCTAGTTTCATTTTAATGCCCATAATAATTAAAATTACACCCAAAAAGTATAAGTAAGATGGTAAAATCATTGCATTACAGACTTCTTTTTTTTGTTATTAAGGTATCATAAAAGATTCATAATGGTAAAAGTTAAAAACCGTGTATATATCTAATCAATAAAGTGTTTGTGTATCTAATGTAACCAACACACTACTAACCTATCCGCACCTTCAAAATGGATCAGTAGGTAAAGTTGTGTCAATGTATAAAATTATGCATAATTTTTTTTTTTTGTGATCTTATTAGAAACTCTGTTAAATTTTCACCGGATTTCAGTTGAAAAGATATGCCATAAGATGATGGCAAATGCTGATTAACTTTGACAAATAAGAAAATGATATTGGTCATCATCCATGTGTCTTTGAATGTCCTGATTTCGTGTTTCCCACTTACTATATTCACACAAGGTCCAAATTTACTTTTTTGGATTACTGTTGTCAATCTTTTATTTATCAATCCAATATTAATGCATGACCGTGGCCAAGTGGTAAGCAAAACTTGATAATATGATCAATCACTTTTTTTTTTATAATTTTAAGTATTTTTTAAAATAAGATTCAGTATCTAAAAAGAACACATGAGAAGTTTGGATTTTAAAATAGTCAGTTTATCTGTCAATCCGGTGGTAATAGACGATCTACTTACTCTATTAAACTTTTGAAAACATTCAAATCACGAATTGTTGCAGCTATTTAAAAAAAAAAAAAAAGAATATCAGAAAGGTGCTTCCCTCAGACACCAAATTACATAATTCTATGTTTCATATATTTTCATGCTATTTGGGGTGGTTTAAATTACAGGTTTATGCATAATATTACAGCTTTGAAACAGTATAATTACAATTTTATTAAGTTAATCCAAAACTCAGAAGATTGGTTGAAATAAATATTTTAAAAACTCCAAGATACAACAAGTTGCAAAGAAAAGTTAAATGGGCTTATGTTAATGGGCTAACAAAAGATAAAAAAAGCCTCATAACTCGTAGAAAAAACCAAGTCCACATATTTCGCGGTTTGCAGTTTTATCTCTTTCTTCCATACGAGAATCCAATCGCCGGAGATCGGAAGCTCCAACGGACAATAAATGGCTTCGCTCGGTTTCAATCTCGGGTTCTCCTTCTCCGGTGTGCATCATCGACAAGTTTCCGTAAATAGAAGAGCTCGCGTTATCTCATGTAACTCTTCTTCTTCTGAAGCATCTCCGCAGGGGGTTTCTGCCACGACGCCTCCCGAGATAGAGCTCGAGTTCTTCGGTGTAACTATCGGTGCGATATTCTCGTTAAGTTATGATCCGATTCGTATTGAAAACTCTTTGTTTGGTTGTGTTGTTATTTGCAGCCGAAGCCTGGGAGAGACGGGACGTATCCGAGGGATAAAGCGAAAGCTGTGAGCGGAGATAAGCTTCTGAGAAGTATTATGCAAGATAACAAGATTGAACTCTACGCTACTTACGTGAGTTTAAACTAACTCTCTTTGCTCATTAATGATGTTAATTACGTAATCAGGAATTGGCGGTTTAGCTCTTTTTGTTGATTAAACATTTTGAAATGTCTGTTGTGTACTTAGGGGAAAGTTATGAACTGTGGAGGTGGAGGAAGCTGTGGAACTTGCATTGTGGAGGCAAGTCAACTTCAATGTTATCTGTTATCTCTTTTTTTTTTTTATGATGGTTTTGACTTTTATAGTATCTGTTGACTAGATTTAAGTTATCTGTTTTTTTTTTCTTTGTTTTTTGATTAAATGCTTTGGTTTCAAATGCTATAGAGTTGAAGATGTAATGATGTAGATGGATGAGTTTTAGTAGCTGTTTTCATATTTGATTTTTGTGTTTGGT
>JABAYD010069194.1:0-11700 GCA_014822095.1 Diplotaxis tenuifolia | reverse complement strand
TTTACAGCTAAATTTTTATAACCACAGTCGAACCAATCATCGCCTTAGTGAATCAATAAGGTAACTTGAATATAATAATAAAATATGGTAATTTCATTGATATCGCTTAATTCTTTAAAATAGACTATTATATTTTTTAAAAATATTCTAAAAGAATTTGCATATATTAAAAAAATATAAAATTCTTATTATTAATACATTATTTTGTAATTAGTTCCACAAATTTTAAATAATAGAATTTCTGTAACCACAATTATGTTTTCTGGAATTTATAAATTATCGTTATGTTTTTACTGAAATTTATAAATTATATAAAAACACATTTTCAAAAATAATTTTTTTCTAAAACATGGATCTTTTCGGGGAAGGAATACAACAATTAAGTATATATTTTTTTATAATTTCGTAACACGATTTACATATGAAGAATGGTATTTGAAACATTAGTTCCATCCGCGCGTAGCCAATATTTTATTAATGAAAAAGTGGATAATTTTAGGTTTTATTTAAAGGAACTCCAATAATTCTCATTAAATTCCTCCATATATCATCTCATACTACGTGAGACCTACTCCGTTTACCCCCCAGACACTGGCTTAGACTCTGGAGTCGGTTTCAATCCCGGAATTTTTGCCGCTCCCTTCCCCTTATCCTTAAGACGTCTGCACACATGTACAATTATATATTTAAAATTAGAAATAAAATATTTTATGTTCAGAAACTAATATAGCGAAAACAGCCTCCTATGAACACTCGACAATCGTCTAATGTGTTTTAGAATAGCTAATCTTAAGTGTTTCAATCAACACAGGTTTGTTAATTACTTGGAAAGCCAGAAAATGGTGATGCATATTATATTTGTAGCTACGAAATTTTGTACCTGAATCTTCGTTGATGTAAGATAATTATATTTATAGCCATGCATATATATTAAATTTACATATTTCCATGTAGATTCATATGCATAATGCCCTCAGTCATTAAAACAGACCACATTTTTTCGAGTGGCTTTCAATTAACGGTTTTGTTTAGTTTAATTACTTGAAGATCTTCATGATGATGCGGAAACCCGTTAAACCGAAGCCGCCGGTGGCAGAGAAACCCGTAGTTAGCAAAGTGGTGGCTATAGTTGCTGGCACGAGAATGGGACTGAATAGGATAAAAAACGGCGTGCTTACGGCTAATCCCACGGCTGAGCCGCCAAGTGTTATACCAGCGAATGCCAATAGAGCTAATGCCGCAACGCCGGTGAAAAACCCCTGAATAATCTGAAAGAACATTTTTTAGATGAAATGTTTAAATCTCAGTGGCTGAGAATTTGTGATTGAGGTTTGTTGGTGGAGAGAGAGAGGGGGAGGGGATTTTATGAAGAAGTCTACGTGCACGGTACGGTACACATTCATGCAAAAACGAAGACAATACTAAAGGGATCGACATCTACGTTATGTCATGCCAAGTTTGTTTTAATCTGTTTGTGTCATCATGTTTATTTGGCCCTTTTGTATTCCTAATTAAAATAAAAGCTATCAATAAATAAATGTACTAATTCATATATATATATATATATATATATAGTGGTTTAATCAAATGTTTCAATAGTCTTCTAGTTGATATAGGTCCAAAAATAACCATGAATGTTGGTTTACATCTACAGTTGATTAAAACAATAGTCAATCCAGTGTCGAATTCCTAACATAACATCTAAATCTAAAAACGTGAAGGAACCAGTTAAAGGGAAAGAGATATGCCAACCAATAATGTCGTGATATTAAACTTCATGTACATTTATTTAAGAAAATGTCAAATTTATTTTATATTATACCTTTATTATCAGATTATATATGCTGTACGCATGTTAGAGAGATCAGTAGTTGCAGACAATCTTTTAGGCTTATATTTGGCTTTAAAAGATCATGGTAGAAACAACACTAGTTTCAAAGTCGCATGGTTAAATAATATAACTTGCAGATAAGCATCTATGGTAATCTCAGTGATACCACTTCATTCATTAAAACATACAGCACAAATTAGTACCTTTATAATGATTCCATAACAGATGTAGTGGTATTTGAAACATTTAGTTGCATCCGCGCGAAATTAGTATTTTTGAATGAAATAGCTCGATGATCATGTTTTACTGCTTTTTTTTTTAACATCATCATGTTTTACTGCTTATCTCAATAAATATACCAATTAATATGGTTTAATATTAAGTTGAATGATTTTTGTGATGGTTGGAACTTCGAAGACTAAAATTGGAGCCATCCCTTCTAATTGTCTATAAACTTGAACACCGTAAGAGCAATCTGAATGGTAGTATTAGACTATAGAATTCTCAAATTACATATTTATGTATGTATATATATTAATTACTATTAAATTAAAAGTGTACTAAAATTCTTTTAAACCCGACCACTAATATCTCATTTGGCATACTATTGGTTGAGTTTTCAAAAATTTTAGCTTACTCTTCATTTACATACATAAATATGTAACTTGAGAACTATATGATATAGTACTACCATTAGAGTTGTTTAAAAATGTCCTATTAACTAATTAATTCTTCATAGGACATATATTATGGATGGATCCTCCTATTCCTCAAATAAAAGTGAACGATTAATTTAATGGACAAAATTAAATATCTGTGCCACAGAAATAATTGAGCTTGTAATCTTTCGTTTGTATTGTATTTTAACAGAGAAAAGAAACTAATCGTGTATTATTGCCATGTTTTGTTTCTTTTGAAAATTATTAACTAACTTACTGATTGTGGTATACAGATTAAAGAACTCACTATGCTAGGAACCACCAAACAGAACCACCTAGGACGTCATTAGGAACGCAATAACCATATTCAATTATGAAGATACAATTGATTAACATGCCAATGACAACCAAACAAAAACTTATCAATAATCACCAATAATGGATGGTGGCGCCATTATATATAAAGTATCAAAATACGCACATAGGGCATCCAATAATCATACTATATGTTCTTTATATTTAATAAAAAAAAGAGAGAATGGGTTAGGTTTAATCTTGTGGAGCCTCCGAAATTAATAAAAATATCTAAAAATCAAGTTGCTTCAAATCATTCCCCACCAGGAGAGGCCTACCAGGAAAACAACTTGATTGAGCTGTCTTTCCTCCTTGAAAATGTATCCATTATGAAGCTTTGAAAAACCTACTGTCTTTTTTTTTCTATATGTTTAGATTCATTTTCATTCAGGTAACAGTTGAATCTCAAATACTTCATGATTGCTAAAATATTTGTTGTTTTAGAATTTCATATTCCAGGAAAACATTTAGTAATTTGTGTGTAATTCGAGTAGCATTTAGAGAAAACTGATTTACATTATTCAAAAGTTATGGAAGTTAAAAAAATTCTAATACATTGCCCTAGTCACTAACAGAGTTTGAAGATAGATTAGTAAATGTTATTCTTATGATGTCAATTGGTCAAACTGTAGAATCATATTAAAATCAAAATTAACCTAAGGAAATGTTTAGTTCAAACTTCAAACAATAATAAAGATTTAAAGGCTTCGTTGCAATCAAATATAGATTTTTATTGGAATTTTTATTTTACAAAGAATTCTGAAATAAATTGGTTTATTTATCTATTCTTGTCATTATTTACAAAAAAATGGCAGGATGACTTACAAAATTATATATGACATCACAGAAATATTGGTCATTATGCACAGTACCAATAATTCTAAATTTATAATAGAAACAAATAAGATAACGTGATGTTAGCAAACAAAAAAAACAAAAAAAATAATAATGCAGTGCCGTTGAGAATGAAATGGTTTTTAAGTAGTCACCATCAGAGAGGTAGAAGACAAGTTGAAGAGAAATGAGAAGATTCATCATCCTTCGAACCAGAATGCAAAAAAGTACAAGGTTGATTACAGTTTTTTTTACATGTGAAGTGTCACGTCACGTAACAAGTTGATGAACGTCCTTACAAAAAGTTCTACGTTGTCTTATAAATTGTAATAATTGATAAGAATTATGACTCATCTGTTAAACCACTAAGAGAGCGACAAAACCATAAGAGTTTGTGTCCCTACACACCCATCCATGGCTGCTGAAACTTTGTGATTAACCTTCTTGTCTCCTCTTCTTTACCTTTTATATATAGAAAGCAAAATATCAAAGCTTTTGTTCAGACATCATTTGCAAACTCTCTCTCTCTCTATCTCTCTCTCTCTTTCTTTCTCTTGATCTCTCTCATCCGTGTCTTGTCTGGAGAAAAATATGGCTGCGTTTGAGGAAAGCTCTGAATTGGATGCTATACAGGAGCATCTCTTGGAAGACTTTTTGGTTGCTGATGGTTTCATGGGAGATTTTGACTTTAATGCTTCTTTTGTCTCAGGACTCTGGTGTATAGAGCCTGTGATGAATCAAGTTCCTAAACAAGAACCTGATTCTCCTGTTCTTGATCCGGATTCTTTCGTCAAAGAGTTTCTACAGTTGGAAGCTGAATCATCTACATCAACAGGAGTTTCAGAGGTGAACTCATCATCACATGAGACTGATCAGAGCGTCTCGACCAAGAAAAAACAAAAGAGGTTTGAAGAACAAGTAGAAGAAGAAGAACCGAGGCATTACAGAGGAGTGAGAAGAAGGCCGTGGGGGAAATTTGCAGCAGAGATTCGTGATCCTGCAAAGAAAGGATCTCGGATTTGGCTAGGAACATTTGAAAGTAATGTTGATGCTGCAAGAGCCTATGACTGTGCAGCTTTCAAGCTCCGGGGAAGAAAAGCTGTGCTCAACTTTCCTCTAGACGCTGGCAAATATGAAGCTCCAGTGAACTCTGGGCGGAAAAGGAAGAGATGTGATGTGCAGGAGGAGCTCCAAAGAACTCAGAGCAATTCATCGTCAAGTGATGGAGAACGACCTGTGAATGATGCATTTAGCGTTTAAAAGTGTGAGCAGTTTCATTGTATAAGTTAATTGTACAGAGGAAGTGAAGTATAGGTTAGTGTGCTAAGAACTCTTGCAACAAAATTGTATGAATGTTCTGTTTCTTAAGTTATTGTTTCCAAGAAAGTTATCTCCATCTAAACAACTTAACTAGTTATTAGATACTGTAATCCACGATGAGTCAATGGTTTAGAACCAAGACAAGCACAGGAATAACATGTATTTTAGTAGCTAAAACTAAGAAATCTACACAATTATCCAGAACAATTAAAAAAATTATTATTCATTGCAAACGGGCACGTCAAACACAAACTGAAGGCTCTCCAACCGTTTCACATGTAAACGCAGACGCATAAATCACAATCAGAGGTTTTAATCTCGTAACATAAATACTTCACAGTAACAGCTTGAATAAGTGAGTGTACCTAATGTTTATGCATGAGGAGAAGGGGGAGTGAATCAAGATGAACAAGTTGCATGAGGGACCAGTTTAATGAATCTAGCAGCAAATGTTTTGTCTCATAGGTTAGGTAAAAGTCAGCACTCATCGAATAAAGATTATGGACCACAAGCTACAGAGTACAGAGAGTTGAAAGAGAGATGCACAACTTGCATATGGATATTAAACAGAGAGAAGAGATATTTATCTAAATATCTAATTCTCCTTGTTGACATTGACTATGAGGATTTTAGGATATTCCAGGATAATGTAACATGATGATTAAAAAGCCAAAGTAATCACAACCCTATATTGAATGTTTAGAAACCTATTTCACAGATACAAAGAGTTTTGACGAATACCTTTTATCTGTTGAGTTGACCATAGACTAACGTCAAGCAGGAGCCTAATCCCTGAAATGAAAACTTTCTTTTGTTGTATCAAGAACCTAAACGATATTTTGTTACTCAAGAAAGCTTTTTATACATTGAAAATAGTTAACAATCACTAGTAAAAGTCGACGGAAAAAAAAACACTCCTAAAATTGAGAGACACACAAGGCTGCAACTTGTATAAATAAATACATAAGGAATCCTCAGTCCTCGGAAGAGCTGTAGTCGCTGGACTCAGGAAGAGGCGGGACAGTGGCACAGCAGAATGCATCTTTATCTTTGAGAAGGAGACAGCTTCCATCAATGTTCCATTTGAGGTCAGTAATGGAGAATCCTGGGAGAGGATTGCATACACAGAACGCACCAGAGGGAGTCCACATGTAGAGGTGAGAGCTTCCAGTGCATAGGAGAAGACGAGTGCAGGTTGGATCCCAGACAGCGGCTCGGATAGGTTCCTTTTGTACCAGGATGGCTGCAACTTCGAGGCGTTGCATGTCCCATATCCATAGGGCAGTGGGCATGCTGTCGTTTCGTGTGCATATGTACTGGCTGTCTTTGCTCCATGCCAGAAGCCCTGAGAACAGTTTAAAAGAGTTTAGCAATTAAGCAGTTTCCTAGATTGCGTTTGGTTGCAGAAGAAAAGGCTTACCAACTCCTTGTTTTGGGTTAGGCTTGTCCACGGGAGGCTTCTGGAAAGGAAAAGCTACTGGTAATTCCATGACTTCATACCTGACACTTATATAGCCTTCCGAACCATCTGAACATAGAACCACATGAAAAACAAGAAATGATTGAAGATAGTTTATAGCGACTACCCACAAGAAGAATGCAACAAGGAACAAGTTTGTTACCATAATTGCTTGGCATAAAGTTGTCATCCAGTGATAGCTCAGACATATCGAGCTGTAATGGTTCATCAACTTCCTAGAAAAAAAAGACCAATAGGTGAATACACGCCTGCCCCAATGTCCTGCTGTTAGAAAATTTTTAGTCAAAGAATGGAAAGACCTTTACCTTAAAAATAGCAGCAAAACAGGGCGCACGAACAGTTGACAGGTGTAAGAACTCAGCGAAAGTCTTCCACGTAAGGTGATTCAAGACCCGTAGCATCTGGTCATAGCTACCAATAGCAAGAAACTGACCACACGGAGACCAAGAAACCGTCTTCACACCAAGTCCACATTCATACGCCTGATACTTAAACAAACACCTACCATCTGGAGAATAAATCAAAACCTGCATAGAGGCCATACAAAACTTTAGAGATTAACTATCCATTTCCCAACATTCAAGAATATCGGCATGACCATACCTTATACTCAAGAGGCGAATCCCACACAACAATAGAACTATCATCAGGAGACCACTCAAGATCCGCCAAATCCAACGTATCAACCGCAAAACTCCCCATGATCTCCCACGACTGACAAGACAAAAGGTTAACATAGTCTTTACAATCCCTCCGCGTACAGATCGCAGCGAACTTGCCGTCTTTATTAAACGAAACGCCCTTGGAGCCATGCTTTGGCCACTGAACATGAACACACGCCGTGTTGAGGAGTGACCAGACCGTTAAACGCAGCTGAAACTCGGAGGTGGTGAGTATGTGACGGCTGTCAGGGCTCCACCTGGCGTACGAAACACCGGCGGGGCCTTCATCGATCTTGCAGGTCCATTCTGGCTGGGTCAGTGACCAGGCTTGGATCATTGGTTTCTTGTAGAGGCCGCAGAGGATGTATTCGGAATCAAGCGCCCATTCTATGTAGCTTATTTTATCTAAGCATGAAAACAATTGAACAACCTGAAAACAATTTACATAAACACTGTTTACATTCATTAACATATTCATAAGATCCAGATCCAAAAAAAACTTCAACGACATCGTCAACCTAATCTAAAGTTCAAGATCTACTTGCATTTGAACATGGTAAGGTCTAAATTTACATTCGATTGATCGGTGAATTCTAGGGTTTAGGTGGAAAGCTATTGAATCGGACTGTTTTTTTTTAAACCTGGAATGAGAATGTATCGCGGATCACGAGACGATAGTCGTTGGCGACGGCGACGTAGCGAGAGTTTGGGGAGAAGCAGCAAGGGCCTGTCTGCTTGTAAGCTTCTGTGAACTCCATGTTTTCGGGAAGATGGGGGGAGATTGTGCGGTGGATTCTCAGAAGAAGGGGAGTCAATGCCGATGATTTTGGAGAAACTAAGCTCGGAGAGTCATGGATGATAGTACTGACGCCGATTTCAAAATTGAAACGACAAGGAAGAGAGAATGCTAGGTGTTTCGGGTCGGGTTCTTATTGGATTCCGGGTATGACTGTTTTGGCTAAAACGGGCCTCCTTGGCCCATTTTTCATTACTCGTTTGTTAATCGGAATGACAAAAATACCCTTGTATTTACAAACACCGTGCCGTTCTGTATTACAAAGAGAAGATTGTTCGGTATATATTTTTTTTCTATCACCAGTTGTTCGGTATACTCTGTTTGGATGTTTTTTACCCGAGAAAACAAACAGAAAGCAAACATGAACACAAACTTTGAAAAGACAAAAGTTAATGAAACTCAGAGGGTATAGATTACAATCAAGAACTAGGGTTTGATAAATAGTCACAGTGACCCAGTCTCTCCTATAGTCAGAAGACTCAGAACTCAGAAGACTATCCCTCACACACCTCTCACAAGATGCGTAATCTTCTAATTACCATACTTGTAAAATGTTACTCTCCTAATAACTTGTTCTTTGTTATCTTCATTAACAGCTTGACACTTTCCATATCCACGTCAATCTCCTTGCATATCCTCAATCCACCGATCATATCATTAAGTCTTTTGCCTCGGAAGCAACTCCTCTTTTTCCTCTGACTCTGTGATCTTTACCACATAGAGGTTTAATCCCTCTACTAAAGGACCATGGAGAAGACTTGTAGTCGTTCCTTCTTTCGCTATTCTAATATTTCTTGATGTCTTCAAGTTTCCTCAAGACCTGCTTGATGTTCGGCCTTAGGGAAGGCGAAGGAGAGCAACAAGACATTGCAATCTGAATATACTTGAGTACACATTCTTCACTCACATCACCATTACTCCTGATGATCTCAGGACGGTATAGATCAGAAACCTTATGATCAATAACAGCATTCCTCACAAAATCAACAAGATACAACTCATCATCGCCTCCTGGATTCTTATTTATCGGTTCTTTACCAGAGACTAGCTCAAGCATGATCACACCGAGACTATACACATCACTCTCTTTGCTCACTTCCTTCATCTTTATCAACTCAGGCGCTTTGTATCCCTCCGTTGCAGAAACATCAAGAATGTCTTGTCCTGCTGTTACGTTTAAGAGCGAATGCAAACCGTAATCAGAGACTCTAGGTTCGAAACTCGAGTTCAGAAGAACATTCTTGGATTTTAAATTGCCGTGGACTATTGGTTTCTGCATCTTGTTGTGAAGATAATCAAGAGCTTCGATTATTCCAATAGTGATGCGTAAAACGTTGATCCATTTCATTGTTTCATCATCTCCACCTACCAAAACAAAACAAATAATGTAATGTTTTAGATGTATATACTGCTCCCTCTGTTTTTTAATGTTGGTAGTTTTATTTGAATGCACGAAGATTAAAAAAAATATTATTTGTTTTTAAAATATTATTTTAAGTATAAATTAAGAATGATTTAACCAATCATAAATAAATTTATATTATTTGATTGGTTAGACTATTCTCAATAAAACAAAAGTTACAGAGAATAATGAAAACTACTTATATTTTGAAACAATCAAATTTTACTTAAACTAGATGGAGTATAAAATAGCTTGAATAAATAATGAAAAAAAAAACTGAATTAAATGATCCAGGTAATGTGTATTATTCCATTCCAGCCATGTGTATTATTCCATTCCAGCCATGTGTATAATATACTTTAAAATACCTTAAAAATAAATAATGAAAAAAATAGAATTAAACAATAGCAGTAATAAAAATGTATAAACAAGATTTTTGTTAACTGAGGAGCTGCAGTGAGTTTTTTAGAGGTTGCCATTCAAAAGTATAACACACATTTTTGTATGTATATGTTTCTACATATATGAGCTGCCACAATGTGAAAGTGACATCAACATCATAGAAACTGCAAAGGTTTCTAACAATTTTCCCGGCAAAGTATAACATGAATCTGTTTCTTTCCCGGAAAAAGTTAAAGTTCTCTACTTTCTGTCGGAAAAAGAAAAAAGTTTCATACTTCACAAAAAAAACACAGAGAGCTTACTTGCGATGAAGTCTGAAAGATTCCCGGAAGAGAAGAAAGGATGAACCATAAGCTTCTCTCCTCTGTTTCCACCATAGAAACCCAGCAGAGGAACCAAGTTCTCATGTCGAACAACTCCAAGCGTCTCGATGACGTCATTAAACTCCTTAACATCCGATCTCACAGTACAAACCGGTCGAAGAAACCTAAGAACCCTAACTTTACCGCTACGTTGCAAGGACGCCTTGTAGAGAGTTCCATAGCTTGATTTTCCGATGACTTCTCCGGGAGCATCTAGGATGTCGGAGATCGTGAGATCTTCTCCGCCGTGAAACGTCACGAGCTCCTCTGTCTCCGAGGAGAATCCAGTGGACTCGAGGTCGTGGTCGTTAGATTCAGTAGATGAACGTTTTCTTCTTGTGCAGAAGATGAATAAGAGAAGGATGGCTAATGCTGATATAGAGATTACGAGTAACAATGTTAAGAAGTGGTTTCTTGTCGTCTCCATGGGATCTTTTTTTTTCTCTCTTCTTCTTCAATAGTTTTCTGGGAATGTATATATTTGTGTTTATGAGATAGAGAGGTTTTTGGAGAATGGGTATTGCGTTAATAAATGACAAGTGTATGATTTAGAATTTGGAATTTATTGCAGGAAATATTTATGGGAAAAGAAATGGAAACTGTATCAAAAGGAAACGGAAAGTCTGGCACTGTGGAGTTTTATTGTTCACAAATGAGAGAATGATGGTGATTGGGGGAGATGAAGTTGATATTTAAGTTCAGAGGACAGATCTAGAATAGTATCTTTTGTATCAATAGTGTTGACTTTATATGATTTAGAATATTATATATTGAATATATGCAAATACAGTAGTACTAGTATCATGTGTTTCTTCATCTGAAAGATTTCTCATGGTTATTATCTAACCTAACTATCCTAATAATCACAATTAAAAACACACACACAGACAGAGTACTGTCGACTGTTATTTTTTTAAATGATGTCTCAAGCAGCACGTTAGTTTCTTTGACTTCTTCCAAGATAAATAGTGGCGACCATGGTAATTAATTCTCATCATATCAAGAAAATTAAAAAAAAAAATAACGTTGAAAGTGGTGATGATAAATGTTGGGTTTGACTAGTGATGGTGGTTACATCTCGGATCTTTTATTGAGAGTTTTGTCCGGTAAGTTCATTATTACCGATGTAGACGTAGCTTGTGGTGAGCCGGTATGATTGTGTTAGCGTAAAGAGTGAAAAACAAAAATTTGTTGCGACTAATCTTTTGTTAGTTGCAAGCTTGTCTCTAAATTTCTTTTGTTAAGATTGTTGACATCGATAATGAACTTCACTTTAATTATTTAACGGCTCCTAGTCACCTAGTATATGTTTAGGTCCCACTATCCAACGTCAACATGGCCATGGTTCTATAAGAAGCCCACGTCAAATGTTTTAAATTGTTCAGCACCAATGACAGTCTTTAGAACTAGGAGTTTGCACGTTTTAAGAGATTTGTTGACCTCATGATAAGAAATTCGTTTACATGCTAGTAGTATATATATATGTTGTGTATGGTATAAACCGAACTTAACATTACTACTAACAATCAGTAGCTGTATGAAAGTCAGTGATAATGTCAATACAAAACTAATATTTAGTGCATAGGCCAAAAAAAAAA
>JABAYD010069181.1:0-15733 GCA_014822095.1 Diplotaxis tenuifolia | reverse complement strand
CATTCTTCATCTTCTCCTTTCTGACTTAACGTACTTTGTAAGCTCCATCCTCTCTTCATCAGAAGCTTGTAGATCAAGATGGAGAAGATATTAATTTCTCGGATGGTGTATCACTCTTAGAAGCCACTTCACTCGTTTTTCATCTCCTTGATCAGATACCTTCACGAGATAATGACGACAAATCGAGGATGATGACGATGGATTAAGCACGATACGGAGGCCCAGACGCCGACGAAGCTCCGGAGGAGAGACAGAGACGATGGCGAGGATCGAAAATTGATTTTTTTTAATTACTCAAAGGAGTGAATATAAAGGTAAATGATCATCTTTAATAAAACCTGTTTTTGTGACTGTGGCCCTTGGGTATTAGTTTGAGAACAAAAATTTGGTTTGGTGTTATATTTGTCATTTTCTCTTTAAATAATAACAAATGTTTTGGTTAAAATATAACTAATATTTATAAAATATTAATTATATTTTAGTTACTTTAGATCTAATATAGCTAATATTTTTGCATCTGTATTTATTTATCCTAAAATACTCAGTGTTTTCTGAGTTTAATTCTGATTTGGTTTCGAGTAGAGATGGATTAGAGCAGCAAATACAGTTAAACAATAAACACCTCAACGATCAAAATCACCCCTCCTCAGACCTCTCTAGATCCTCTTCATCTCCGCGGGAGACTCTCCTAGATCCGAACATAAACATTTCTAATTATCGGATTTCAAGAATCTGTAGAAACGTCCTCCCCTTTGGATTTTGATCTAGCCTAATCTGTTCCCATTCCTCTTCAATGGCGGCGATTTAAACGACCAAGGTCAAGGAGGCATGGATTTCTCTAAAGTCGGCGAAAAATTCCTCAGCTCTGTGAAATCCGCTAAATCCCTCGGACTCCTACCCTCATCCCCCTTCTCTGATCGCCCTGAGGTAAAGCTACTTGTTTTACACTTGCTTTCAGTTTTGAATTTGTTTGAGGAAAATTAAAAGAATGTTGTTGTTGTTGTGTAGATTCCGGCACGTGCGACGGCTGCTGCTGCGGTTGCACGTGCTTTGGCTGGACTTCATCCTGATCAGAGATTGAGTATATCCGCTAATGCTACTGAGCTTAATTTAATATATGGTAACAGACCTCCTCCTCAAGAAGTTGAAGAGCTTGAGGAAGGCTTCTATCAAGAGGTGTGTTAGTTTATTCTTTTGGTGTTTGTTATATGGGGAGATATGTAGTTTCATCGCTATCATTTCATTGTGTTCTTATGTAGGACTTTGATCCAGTAAGGCATATTTTGGAGAATGTACCGGATGATCAAAGTGAGCTAGCTTATTTTGAGAAGCAGGTTGATACCAACTCCTTTCTCAACTAGTTGGTGTTGACTTTTAATTTATTTCTTGTTTGTTTAGTAAGTTTGAAAGGGTTGTCTATTGTATAGGCCACGTTGAGGTTGGCACAGCTAGATAGAGTGGCAGAAGATCTGTCTCATCATGTTATGGAGCATCATGAAGTAATGGGTGAGTACCTAAATTTGTAAAGGACTCTGTCTTTTATTGTTTTTCTAATTAAGGGAAACTGATGTCAATTGGGAAGACCATATGTGTTTTTTTTTTTTTTGTGTGAATGCTGATATTCACTTTTGGTTAGTGAAGGGGATGAATTTGGTTAGAGAATTGGAGAAAGATTTGAAGATTGCTAATGTCATCTGCAAAGTAAGGAGTTCTTGTTCTTATTCTAAGTTTTTTAGAAAAGCAATACAATGGTGTCGTTTTCTGTTTTGCATGTTGCTGGTTTCTCCTTGGTTTTGACTGTTTTGTTTGTTATTGCTAGAATGGAAGACGGAATTTGACTTCATCCATGAATGAGGCTTCAAGAGATCTTATCGTACACACCCATTCCAAAAAGAAACAAGCTCTACTGGTAGGCTTTCTTATTTATTTCAGACATCTACCCTACATTGATCGCTTCTTCAATCTGTTTTCTTCAAATATTGTCCATGCTTTATTGTTTTCTGCTGAAACTCCCCTAGTATGCTCAGAAGTTATGTACAAATTTATTCTGTA
This sequence comes from Diplotaxis tenuifolia, assembly GCA_014822095.1. NCBI lineage: Eukaryota > Viridiplantae > Streptophyta > Magnoliopsida > Brassicales > Brassicaceae > Diplotaxis > Diplotaxis tenuifolia. Next base: position 13,681 of record JABAYD010069181.1, on the reverse strand, counting down.
ATATCGCCTGAGCGAGTGGCTAATACTGTTAGGACAAGCTCTATCTGGAAGTTCTTTCTTAAATACATATGCAGTGTAATGTCGCTTTATCATCAAGGGTCGAAGCGTCTGAATATCTTTTAAATATTGTGAAGACTTTTTAGCTTGTCTAGAAACCTTGTCACTAGAACTGCATAAATGCTTAATGTACTCTACTTGCAGGACATGCTTCCTATATTAACCGATCTGCGCCATGCAAGAGTAATGCAGTCAAGCCTTGAAGACCTTGTTGACGAAGGAAACTATTGCAAGGTATAATTACATGTTTTTCTTATAAGAACTATGGTGACTATTATGCTACCAAAACAACAAAAGACCAGGAAATGTGTTCTGTATTATGTAGGCATTTCAAGTTTTATCGGAGTACTTGCAGCTTCTTGACAGTCTATCTGAGTTTTCAGCAATCCAAGAGATGACCCGTGGTGTTGAGGTAGTTAGGACTTATTCATGACCAGCTGTTGTCCTCGATAATTTTATTTGTCAGTTGTTTAAGCTTCTCGTACTCTTTTCAAGGTTTGGTTAGGAAGAACTCTTCATAAGCTGGATTCACTTTTGCTCGGCGTCTGCCAAGAGTTCAAAGAAGATAGTTATGTAATGGTTAGTAATCCAAGGCATTCTCTTGTCTATCTCTCTCTTTCAAGATTTAATTTTAAAAAGATTGGATTCGTGGCCTTAAATTTAGTTGGAGAACTAGAAATATGCTTCAGTGGCAATACTTAACATTTTTATGTGCTCAAACTTTTAGGTCCTTGACGCTTATGCACTGATCGGTGATGTCTCTGGTCTCGCAGAGAAGATACAGAGCTTCTTTATGCAAGAAGTTATCTCAGAAACGCACTCAGTGCTAAAGACCGTTGTTGGGGAGGTATGTGATCTATAGTCTTGATGTTTAGGTAGTGGATGTTGCGTATGATGGTTGGATGTATTGAGCTAGATGGTGCGTGTTGCAATTAATTTATTATTTATTTATTTATGGTGTAAGGCGCAAGCGTTTTCCCTTGTTGCTTAGATGCCACTTTTGATCTAGCAGATACATGTAAGGGGACAATTATAAATAGAAATACGATATGTTAAGTATATAGATTATTGAATGCTTAGCAAGTGTGGTTTTCTGAAAAGATAAAATCACTCATATTTTGAAAATGCCAAGATGGTTACTATTTCTTTTGCATCCATTTTTCAGTTCTTCAGCATACATGTAAGGTCAGCACGTTATGATCACGTTATAATCCATTTTTCAGTTCTTTGCAATACGCGGAAATGCGTTTTTACCTCATCCTACTGAGCACTGAAATGAATTGTTTAAAGGTCAAAATGTTAAAATCAATCAGATTGTTGATCTTGTGTATGACTATTTTTTTGTAGGATAGCAGTGCTGCCACCCAGTTTAGTAGGTATGTTCCATGTTTCTGAGTTATCTGGTACCTATTAGCGTATTACAGTACTTATCACTTCTAATATTTTACTGATTTATTTACATTGATTTCAGACTTACTTACAGCGATCTATGTCTTCAGACACCAGAATCCAAGTTTAGGCAATGTCTTTTGAGAACACTCGCTGTGCTATTTCAGTTAATATATTCGTACCATCAGATAATGAGTTTCGCTCCAGAAAAGAAGGTCGGTTCCATTCCCTACTTTATTTAGTATTTTACCTAGTTCTTGAAACAGTCCCTTTTTTAGTTTCAGTGCTACAGCGTCTGCTGTCAGATTTTACAGTCTTGAACTCCTTTGTGGCGCTGTCTAGACCTTTTTATCTATTATGTGAGCAAATATACCTAAACTCACTGTGATTAGGGGGGAATCTTATCATACCCCTAAAGCTTTTCTCTATGTGTTTGTTTAGTTGGTGGCCTGTAGAACTCTAGCTGCTTTATTGATATATGTTTGATCTCGGAAGTTATATTTAAATGTATTCAAGTCTTGGCTATTAGATAATTTCTTAGTGAACATACAACTATGCGGGTTATTTTTACCTCTATTTAGTGTTTCAGCAATTTTAATAAGTTCTTCGATTATCTTTAATGGTTTCTAAGGTCAAAGCTTCTGAACTGGAACAGGTAGAAAGCTCTATCCCAACAAGTTCTGCAACAACTAAAAAGATTGATCCAGTGTCAGCCACTTCTTGCGACCCACAGGATGGTGGTCTCTCTTCAGCCATGAGTTCAGAAAGCGTACCTACCAATTCTGCTGAAGAGTCTAGTGGAAGAGAAACCTCCGGTCCTGTAAAGCAAGCGTCTAATAGTGCAATAGACGACTCTAGGGATTTTGGAGATACAGTAACTAATGGCGAGTCACCATGGTACTATCTACGAAAGGAGAGTGCTGCTTTTGTTTCAGAAACTCTGCAAAGAGGACGCAGAAATCTTTGGCAACTTACAACAAGCCGTGTGTCAGTTTTGCTCTCATCCCCAGCTGCTTCTTCAACAAGTATACATCAGTTCCTAAAAAACTATGAAGACCTGAGCGTCTTTATCCTTGCTGGGGAAGCGTTCTGTGGATTTGAAGTCGTTGACTTTAGGGAGAAGCTAAAGGGTGTATGCGAAAACTATTTCACTGCATTTCATAGGCAAAGCATGCATGTAAGTGTAGTTTCTTAATTTCAGTTGGACTGACATTGCCAATACCACATACCTAGATACTTTCATGCATCACCTCTCCTATATTATATCCTGAAGGTAAAATTTTTGTTTGTTTTTTTCTCCCTAACAGGCGCTCAAAATGGTACTGGAGAAGGAGACGTGGACGAAACTGCCACCTGGTACTGTGCAAGCTATTAATTTTGCCGGTCTTGTGGGGGATGGGGCTCCCCTAATTATGTCTTCCCGAAGTGCCTCTGGTTCTTCCAGATTCCCTCATTCGAATGACTCGATTGATCCTAGTGGGAACAGGAGTGGATTCTCATATTGGTTGAAAAGTGGAAACCCTTTCTCGGCAAAGTTAACTTTATATAGAGGAGACCAAGACTACTCCTCTGTCAATGGAGCTGCCTCTGGAGATTCTGAAGGGAATGATAGTATTCACGAGGACGCTGTAAACCCCAGGATAAGAGATGCAAAACGCGTTAACGGAGGTAGTCCTGTTTCGGGAGATGAAAACGAAGACCTTCATGCTGACTATATTGACGAGGATAGTCAGCTGCCAAGACGAAGTTTTACACGTAGTGTATCAAGGAGTTCTTCTTCACATATCAGTACTAATGATGATTTGACAGCTCAAACAGGATCCTCGCTTTGTCTTCTAAGGTAATATGCTGTTTAGCAAATGCTTGAAATTAGAATGATCACATATTTTCCCCAGGTCAGTTTTGTGAGTGATAACTGTGTGTCATAGGTCAATGGATAAGTACGCGAGGCTTATGCAGAAACTAGAAATCGTTAATGTCGAATTCTTTAAGGTACCAATCTAATTGTTTGAACTCTGCAGGTTTCTTTACTATTCTTCTTGGATTTTTTTCTAAAGTATCTTTTGCACATGTTTGAATTCTGTAGGGAATATGCCAGTTGTTTGGTGTGTTTTTCTATTTCGTGTATCAAGTATTTGGTCAAGAAAATACGAATTCAGGTGGGAAAGGAGTTGCCGACTCTTCCAATCGTGAGTAACTGTTTCTTTTAAGGCTACGATATGTGAGGAAAATCATTGTGCTCAAGTTTCAAATTTTTGAAATGCAGATCGCTTGAAAAGCTGCTTATCTCGGATATCACAAGAGTGTGAGCAATTGATAAATCCTCAGTTTTCATCATCACCATCTTCTTCACTTTCCTTCACCAACACTGTTCATAGTCTTGCGGACGTGACTCCAGCGAGTCCCATTAAAACATCTCACGTATCAGGCACATCTTTTAGTCTCAAGGTATAATTTGGGTCTTAAGTTTTTGTCAATCTGAAAACGACAATTAATATTCTTGTAAACCTGAAGATAATTATTCCTATTCATTTACTTTCTACTTATTTCATATATCAAGTATGAGAAGATACGAGCAGCTATAATAAAAGGTTTCTGTAACACATGATAATCACTTATAGGAAAGATGTGCTGCAGTGGACACTGTTTCTCTTGTGGCTCGAATGCTACATAAATCAAAAGCCCATCTCCAATCGATGCTTATGTCAAGAAATGGCTCTCTGGTAGAAGACTTCTTTGGTCAATTGGTATGTGTCTCTCTCGGTTCTGATTTCTTATAAAATATGTCTTAGCTGGAAATATATGCCTTATTTGGTTGTGCTGTTGACAACAGTGCATACAGTCTGATTATACATAAACCTATGTAGCATTTAACGTTTGCCTCTTCAAAATTGATGGCTTATGCAGGATGATCATGATTCATAATTTGTTTCACTGTATTCCTTTGTTGTATTAATTTCTCAAATATATACGTCAGTCAAAACTATTTGTATTCTTTATGCGGTAGCAAATATATCTGAAGGAGTTGCATTAAGTTGAATAATTCTTCAGGTTGGTTCCGTACCTGATCTGACAGAGCACATACATAGGACAACTGCGAGGATACTGCTGCATGTTAATGGGTAAATTGCTGATCTACTTAAGAAAGTGTTTAGATGGATTGCATCGTTCTTCTCACTTGTGCCTTTTATTCTTACTGACCTCTATTACATAAATGTATATAGTGTAGAGTGAATTCAATCAGTATGGTGACGTTGAACCTTGTTTTTTTATATTATTGATTGTCATCTTTAAACTGATTTGTAGATATGTAGACCGTATTGCTAATTCTAAATGGGAAGTCAAGGAGCTTGGAGTGGAGCATAATGGGTATGTTACTTCATTCAGTTACTCCATTAGTTGTTCGATATATGTACCTGCAACTTCAATTTGATCATGAAAGATTACCTATTTAGATGTTCATAGTGTTTCAGAAATATGCTTTTAGAGTGCTCGTGTTGTACAAAGTTATCATTGGCAAGCTGCCTACTTATTTGCTGGGCATTTAGATATTCAGTACACGGTTGATGCTCTTAAACTGTATTCTGACCAGTTTACTTGGCCTATCAGACTAAACTCTTTGAACTAAACAGGTATGTTGATTTGATGCTCGGGGAATTCAAACACTACAAAACAAGGCTTGCTCATGGAGGCATTCCACAGGAGGTAAATGACTCTGACCTCATCAGTAGTTGGCACCTATTTAGGTTTTCCTTGTTGATGTCTTTTTCATAAATAGGTCCAAAACCTTCTACTGCAATATGGAGTTGAAATATTTGCGGAGATGCTGGTCGAAGGGTTCTCTCGAATAAAAAGATGTACTGATGAAGGACGTGCTCTCATGTCGTTAGATATTCAGGTATATATATCTTCTGCACTAGATCATGAATTGTGTACTTGGATAGAATAAGTTTCAATCAACGTTAACAGGCATTCCAATTATTGATAAATAAACGTCATATAACAAACACAGCGGCAAAGATTTTCAGGATAAGACCAATACTTCTTTACTATGTATTGATGACATAGTGAATAAGCAAATGATATATTGAATCACATGTGTCATTTAAACATGCGTTTGCGGTGTAGTTAATATAATAATATGCATGGAAATGATTATCTTTATGTAGGTCCTGATAAACGGGCTACAGCACTTTGTGCCGACAAAGGTGAAGCCAAAGTTACAGATAGTCGAAACATTTATCAAGGTAAGCAAACCAAAAACACATATGAAAGCGAAGCAGACTTAACATCATTATGTCCTGATGATAAACACTTAAAACCGGAATCGTCACTAATTTTTGCAGGCATACTATCTGCCAGAGACGGAATATGTCCACTGGGCAAGAGCTCATCCGGTAAACAAACAAATATTTCTTTTCTTTATAATGTTTTGAGTAAACTAAAACGATGGGATAGAAGACATATATGATGAAAATGTGTAAAACATTATTGATTGTAAATGTACAGGAATATACGAAAGCACAGGTCATTGGACTGGTGAATTTAGTAGCCACCATGAAAAGCTGGAAGAGGAAAACGCGACTAGAAGTTGTGGACAAGATTGAATCAGCTACTGCATAGATCAAATCTAAAAGCAACAACAAAAGTAATATCTACTTCTTTTCTCTGGTTTTGTTCTGTCTTTGCTTTTGGCTCTTACTTTTTGCATTTTCAATCGAGTGGTGTAAATTTGAGGATAAAGCCCTTCTTAGTTACTGTCGGTGCTTATGGGTTTGTGTAAAAGATCATCCTCAAGTTGTACAATCTTGGAGAGATTGTAACACACATTTTACTATATTTAAATACTTAACTGATGTCTCAGCATTTGTATTATCAGTTCCTTGAACCTGGTTTTATAGTACACAAAACTTTTTAATCGTCATGCATGTGCTACCATTTTATGCTTTTGGATACAACTTAGTTTTTTTTTTTCGTTATTATGATGCATGGAGAATTACTGTTCTTATCCTTTTGATGATAAAACAGCAATGATGATAAATATATCAACTACATTTTTTTTCAATTTTTCTAATCATTATTCGAGATATAACAAATCATTTGTGGTTTCACTGTTAACTACAGATGAAACATATTTTGTTTTTAACGTTTTAGTGATATTGAAATCAATCAGGAATGAAAGGTGTCTCATCTCTTGTGTACTGTCCTGTTTGCGAAGAGATGTTGGAAGAACTGGTCAAAAGACTTCAAAGCTGTGGTGACTTGGTTGTATCTCCAACCATTTTTAATGCAACGCATGGCTCATCTACTGGTACCTGTTGCACAATAAAAACATTCAAAAACATGTTATTTTACAAATCTCCACTAAAAACTTTCAATTTAATATGTTGCGTGTCAAAGTAAAACGAGTTATATTTTCAAACTGTTGATGTGAAAGAAAGAAAAGAAACAGTAGTAAATTTTATGAAGGATATTTACTTTCTTTTTATTAAAACGAAGGATATTTACTAAAGAGGTAAAATTGTTTAATAAAAAGTATATTTTTACATAAAAGAAGATTTGTTATTATTATTTCTTTATGCTGATGTCATATCTATTACTAAAAAAAATTCTTAAAATAGATCTAAAACACAATTTGTTGCAAATATAGATTTTAAAAATAAAAATGACTAAAATGGACTTAAATATTTTATAAAAAAATAAGTAAAGATATACTTATACCATTTGGTTAATTAATTATAAATTTTTTTGTTTAGAATTGAGGAATAGGGTTTTAGGGATAGAATTTCAAATTTAAAAAAATTTAAAAAAATTAAAAAAAAAATTGAAAATTTTCCAAAATTGAAAAATGCTATTTTAGTCATTTTAGTTTTTAAAATCTATTTTTATGATAAAAACTTAAAAATGTCTATTTGAGAGAATTTCCCTTACTAAAAACTCTAAACCCTATGGTTAAAAACCTTTTAAAAATATACATTTATATGTTTCTAAGAACATTTTTTGCTTAAATGTTTCTAATAACATTGTTATAGTAATTCGGTAGCTTTTAAAACATGTTTTAGTCATTATTCTCTTTTATTTTTATTTTTTTGAACACCTTTATTATCTCTTTTATAAAAAAGGAAACCCACACAGATCCAGACACTGTTGTGTGAAGTATTAAAGAGATGTCTTTAAAAAGTATTAAAGAGACAGTCGACAGTTTGCTATCTGTTGTAAATTTGTAATAATAAAGAAACTGCAGAAAGAAGATAAAGAAAACATGAGAGGCATTAACACAAAAGAGACTTGTGCTTTCGTTTAATAGATGCATCACGTATATGTATCTCTCACGTTATTCAACAGTACTCAATTAATATGGATGAAATAAATAAACTCCCTGCAAGATATTACTCAATAGTAAATACCACATGCAACGTATATGTACTGGCCAGCTTAGTTTCGCAAGAATTATTTGTGACATATATAAAATACTATAGTACAGATTCGACAGAAAGAATATAAATGTGTTGAATAATCATATATACTTATTAATGAAAATAAGAGAGAAGAGTACTTACAAAATGACCAGCTCCTAGAATCCAGTAGAAATGGAGATTTTTGAATGATTTGGTGAATCCTCTTGTTGTTGTTCTATCATTTTCACAGTATAGTGGCTCTCTTTCCATCTTCTTAAACTCTTGTAGCCCCTCCCACCTTACATGTCATCATGATGATCACATAATAATAAATATCAAACAAACTTTCTTTCTATATATAAATATTAATTAATACCAACAACCTTAGATGACTTATTCAATATTATTCCCTATGTACCATCATTTTCTATCGCTATTACTATTAATATTTGTGGAACATAGATAGTCCTATACAATGATTCATCGAGGTTTTCCCATTTACATACAATTTGGCCTTCATTTCGTAGATTATTCATTATAGAATGTTATAAGATGTAAAATGGATAAGTCTTACTTGAGCTTGTGAACCCATGCTTCAGTTCCACTTGTTGAGCAGATAACATCAAGCTGCATATATAAACCACACATGCATGATGCATTTTATCTCATTCTTCTAATTAAATTTTATTGTTATTTCCATGAACAAAATTTTCCCAATGCAAACAGTTTTTTCCCCTATATATTTTATATAATTATAGAGAATATAAAGTTCGTCCTTGATGCATGGTCTTACTTGTCCATTATAGATGGTCACATCTATTCCCTTGGCAAGAAGCTCATCGACCTGCCAATATATACATTGTTTAATTTATTATTATAATATCTGATCTAACGTTTCAACTCTTTATTTATTTATTTATTTAAAAATCGTTAGAGATTGGGGAAAGAATTATTACGCCATCGATCGTGGGTCTCATAAAATCACCTTGCATAGCTGCAAACACATTACCCGAATTGTTCCCCCATCTGTTAATTGTTTTGAAAAAAATTAACAACTCAAATATATACATTTAACAACAAAAATTAACTGTATTAATTAAGTTTGATATTATAAAAAATTAAGAAAGTTACTTACACGAGGTCATTAGGAATAATCTTGAGCTTCTTTTTGATAACACCATTCATCAATGTATCAAGATCTCCTTCATCAACGTCATTCGCACTCCTCAAATCATTTAAATATCCCGAATACTTCTTTAATATACTATTTTCGTTTCTTGTTTCTGCGCTCGTTGTAAGCGAGAGAGGGTCCATCCCAGAATCCAACATAAAATTGTAAAAATCCTACAATAAAACCACCACTTTTTATCATTATAAATTCTCACATAAATAATTGTATAGATGTAAATAAATGTTACAATTATAAATGAGAAAGATATAAAGAGAAAAAATTACGACGGAATTGGAGTGGAGGCTAATAATGGATTCGAGTTCCATCCACGTTTCCGTGGCTTCAACGTATTCACCATTCTTGAGTTGTTTTCTTATCTTCTCCGCTAAGCTGATCCAACAATAGTTAAATATGGATTAGAGTGATAATTAATTATGTATTAATTAGGTAAATGGATTTTATAGTAAGAAAGACCTATTAGAGAGATCCATCCCGTTATAATCAAGTCTTGACACATAGTTGAGAAGAGGTCCCCATGAAAACTGTAACCATCAATTAGTCTCAATATAGACGTTTTAAATAACAAAATATCCGAATTATAAGTTTTGGCAATTATTCGGCATAGAATAATTATAATATATATAAGATTCTCTATTGCTTTCGTTTTGATTTAATGCAATTTTTTAAACTTATGATATAGAAATATAACTATAAATTTATTTAATTAAGACTATTCTAATAATTTTTATAAAAATCTATAATGACACATAATGAAAAGAATGTAGTTTTGCTTGTAGGTTGTAAGTTGTAACAAATATCAAGCCAGAAGAAACATTGATGAAACTCACCACAAAGTCTTCAGGGGATATCCAACTATCTCCCAAAACCACTCCTATTCACACACAAGATAATGAAGCATTTAAAGTCTACATTATTAGTTTCACTTTCTAAAAAGAAAGATGGAAAGAAAAAGCATCTCTTACCTCCAAGATGAAGCTTCAGTTTGCCAGATTGAACCGCGTTGAAAACGGATAAACCGAGCTTAACCGCTATTTTACCTCCATAAGATTCAGCAACAATGTATAGAGGACTTTGGTTCAGAATCTGATTTTTGTTGAAGAGTTGTTGCAACAGTGTAGTCAAGTCCTTGGCTGCTTCTTCATCACTTTTCACATACAAATCCTTCTCTTCTACGAAACTGTAGCCTGCTCCAACTGGACTATCCTTTTCCCCATTTTTTTTGTATTCATCAATAAAAACAATAATATTAAAACTCAATGTATCCGAGTCTTAAAGACTCATCAAACTACATACTACGCAACCCTCATAAATTATATATAACTTTATAAGAAAAAATATATATATATTGTTGGTAAATAAAAAATAAGTAGAAAATAATACCACAAACAAGAGATCAGCTTTCTTCAACCAAGTAGAATTTCTGGGTTTGAGAAACGTGTTTAATGGACCAACCTCCTGAAAATTCCCTATTCCAACTCCTGAAGCTCCCTGTCACAGAATCAAATAATTGTAACAATGATCAAAATATTCCAAAGACAAAAAACAAATGTATAAAAGACGAACGAGATAAGAACAACATGTTATATTAAAGTAGATACAACCACATATACACACACGTATACATAGAAAACTTACAGGTCCACCCTGGAGCCAGAGGATAATAGGCCATGGCTTAGAAGGATCTTCAACTCTATACGAACTTTTGTAATGCCACCAAAACATGTGTGCTTCTATATTTTTCGATTTTTAATTTGGAAACAAAACCATTTAGTTACATATAACAAGCAATACACATTATTAACTGCTTGAAACTGGAATGAGAGATAAAGGAGGTACTTGGTCTAACTTCGACGTATCCCCAAGCTTCGGATCCATCCGAGTTGCTTCTAACAGCTCTGGTTTCTCCATTGGTACATGACACAATGAGACACAGAATCACTAGTTGTGCAACTGATCTCTTCATTTTAGATCACTGTTTGTGGATCAATTTTCCTATCTTGATTCTAAGAGAGAGAGAAAGATGGTTGAAATACTGAGAGAGAGATGGGGACACTAGCAAGTGATATATTTCAGAATGTCATGGCACACTAAGTCAATGCTATTGGTTCACCTTATATGGTATATATATATTCATATACGAAACAATAGTTTAATATAGATAATTAACAAGATCTTTTCTTTATAATCATTAACCAAATATATTAAACTGATTATTAAAACATTTCCTTTATAAATATATGTTGTAATGAAAAAAATAGTTTTTATAATTATATCTCAAATATAGATGAAAATGGTTAGTCAAGTATTTAATTCAAACTTAGAGGTATTCGCTAAAAAAATAGCACTTTTTTAGATCATATATTTAGTTCATTGGTTTGCATTCGTGTCGTTGTTGCTAGGTCACCATCTCACTTTAAACTTTATGGTACATGTTGTTGATAATATATTTTTGCTATAAATTTTAGTTATGTATTAATAGATGGACTAAAAGTAGTTAGAAAATAAATCTGAAAATTGATAAATAAAATAAGTAAGAAATTATTGTGATTAACATGTAAATAACATATATTTTTTGAGTCTAAATGTTAAATAATAATAATAATAACAACATATTCTTGTCGACAAAAAGAAAGAAGTAGTCGACCGAAAAGTAACTTGTCATATCATCTTGTCGTGCTTGTTCATAGGTTTTGGGCCTGTTTAAATTGCAGTATTTGTTTCTCTTTTTTCTAAGTGTAAAATACTATAACTTCAGTAAGACATTCAAAAGCGAAGTGGTGTTTAGGTTGATCATGGCATGTTTCCGGCAAAAGAGTGACTATACTCTGTCTTTAACTTCAAAATCACTTGGACACAAAATCTTTTAGAAAAGTAAATGTAGTAAATTGAAAACCAAGACGTTATAAATATGCGATCATAGTTCAAAATGACAGCTCCACGGTTCATCTTTGAACATATCCTAAGCAGCAATGATCAACCCTAAATCATTTACTTAAATCCAATAGACTCAATCGTCAAACTTGGCCGATCAAATGACTTAAGATTGGGCGTTCGGATACCCGCTCAGATTCGATTTGGGTCTATCTGAATTTTAGTTTTTCGGGGTTTCAGTTTCATTCAAATAACTATGAATTTTAGTTTAGGATCGTTTCAGATAGCTGCGGATTTGGTTCATGCTTAGATACCTGCTTAAATTATATGAAAAATCAAAAATCTATTCTATTAAAACATAGTCATTTTTTTATCTACTGATACAAGTTGTCATTTAAATTTGGATCCTTTCTAGAGCATTACAAATAATATATGACATATAGTTGGTTGAACCATATTACTTAAATTAAACCAACACGATAATTATGTAAATTTAGATATCATTAAAATATGAACTATGGAAATTTACTTATTGTATGAAATCAATAGATTTCATATCTTAATAATTTCTTAACAAATATGGAAATCTACTAATTATATAAAAGAAATAGATTTTGGATATCGTAATATTTCGTTTGTTTTATTTTTATTAAATATTTTACTGATTATTTTTCTTTAAAAAAAAATTGAATGTAAAGAAAAACCAAAAACCAAATCCAAAAATTAAAAAATCAAAACCAATAGCTGAAAACGCGGGTTATATTTTGTTTTTATTTATTTACAAAATAAATTATTGCAAATTTTTTTAAAAAAATTGACACCTTTTCAATTTTAAATTATATGTTCGATTATGTGAGATTTTTTTGTTCCTAATATCAGGTCAAACTAACTCATCTGGTATAAAAACCACAAACCATAACCAAAAGCTAAAAAACAAAATTAGAAACTTAAAAACTAAAAACTAAAAACCAAAATCTAAAACCAAATCTAAAATTTAAAAAACAAAAACTAGAAATTAATGTAAAACAATCATCACCACAAATTTTGGATTACTGATTTTATACTAAAACATACTTTAAATAAAGACAAAAATCAGTTATATAAATTTTTAATAAAACATTTCCGCGCTTGAAAAGTGCGGGTCAAAACCTAGTTTAAATTCTATAAAAATTCAAAACTTTAGATATATCTTAAAATTTTCAAAGTTTAAAAATAAAAAACAATAGACAAATATAAATTTGAATAATCTATAGCAAAATATCTAAACAAATTATATATTTGGTTAGAGGACTGGTAGGTATTTCAGATATTTCAAGTGTTTTAAGTAGTTTTGACTATTTTTGGAAGTTTTTTTTGCTATTATAGGTATTTGGATAATTCTGAATATTTTCAAATGTTTTTTGAATATTAAATCTAAATAATTAATATATTATAATATATAACTGTGATTCATGTATATTTTGGTGCCGGAAATATTTTGGTTCGAGTTCCGTTTCATTTTTTTTCAATTACCACAATCCTAGACCCATTCATTTCAAATATATTATTAGCTTTGGTTCGGATTTGGTAAGTTTTTTTTTCATGTCAGATTCAGTTTGGTTTTTCCGGATTTTGATATTTTGCCCAGCCCTAAAATGACTAGAACCAGATTTAAATATATAGTTAAATTCTTCTCTTTCTAATCTTATATTTGGACGTTCTGCTTCGTAGACACGCGAACCACATTTAAATATCTAGCTAGTAACCTTCAAAACTTTCACATGGTAAATGTTTA